>JARQOC010000002.1:742315564-742539027 GCA_033576535.1 Allobates femoralis | reverse complement strand
ATTAACATGCTGTTCATTATCATTAGTTATACCTATATAATAATAGCGATCTACAATAAAACAGTGCTTTCAAACTTCACCGCTGTCCCGCTTCTGTTCGCGGAGCTAGCACTTGGTAGACTCAAAAGGCATACCAACCTCTACGTCCTAAGTGCCGGGAATAGCTGACTTCATTGCCCTCGTACAGGTCTTTACTCGAATGTCCTTTGGGGAGGTAGGACTCCACATCTCTCCTACTTACAGAAATTTCTTTGTCCAAACCGGGTTCTTGGATAAATCCCCATCCATTCATTAAATTAGAGTTCACGACCTCTCTCTGATGACGTTCCGAGCTACAGATGGGACCATCCGGGTGTGCTCCTCCTTGATATTTATTTCTTCTTCGGCCTACCACCTTGCATGGCGTTGTTTACGCCGCCTCTCCTCAGCCAGTCGCCTTTGGGTGACATAATCCTCCATCTCTGCACGGGCGGCTCTGCTCCACATCTCGTCCTTTCTCGCTCGGTCGGCTTCTCGGAACTCTGCCAGTTCCTTCTGTCGGCGTACCTAGTACATCAGCTCGCTTTTCACAGCCGTGGTCTCCTCCTGGGTCACAGTCTTCGATATTGCAGTTTTCATCATGTGCTCAGCCTCTGGTCGAACAAGCTCCACTGGTTGTTCAGCCACGTTGGACAGGCACTGACAGCTGTTTGGCCTCAGATCTTGCGGGTTCTGCAGGTGGCTCAGCCTCTGCCGTGGTCTGCAGCTCCTCCTTGGGCCTTTCACCCAACAGAACCGGGGGTCTCAACACTCCTGACCCCTGGGCTAATTTGCTCAGGACCTCTCTCTTCCAGCTCCTATATGCCCAGCCCTGAACTTGGTTCAGCTTAGGGATGGGCGAATCTACTTGCTAGGACTCGTTACTCGGCGAGTAGTAAGGGACTGGCAGGACTCGGTACTCTGCGAGTTTCCCAGTGATTACTCGCACGAGTCCAATGCAAATCAATATCAATCCTAGTTTTGTCAGAAACGCTGACAAAACTAGGATTGCCATTGTTTGTATTAGACTCGGCTACTGTGCCAGTGATAGCAGGGAAACTCGCAAATAACTGCTGTTACATTGCGAGCCGAGTCCAGCTGTCTTCTCTGTGCAGCTCCAGGGTCCTAGAGCCCGCCTGCTCACAGACATGATGTAGCAGTGCTGAGATTGTTCTCAGTCTGCTCATTCCCTGTGCATAGACATCTATCTATGCACAGTGGATGTAGCAGAGAGGACATCGCGTTTTGGACTACGTCGGACGGAAGAGGATTTTTTTAATTAAAGATGGAGTCCCTAATGGCTTTTTTTTTATTTCAAATAAAAATTTTTCTCTGTGTTGTGTTTTTTTAACCCTTTATTGGAGATTCTTAGTGGCTGGGTCAAACGTGGCCTGACATTAAGAATCTCGGGCTTAATACCAGCTTGTATAACAAGGCTGGTATTAACCCCTTTATTACCCAGCGTGCTACCGCCACCAGGGCCGCTGGAAGAGCGGGGTTCAGCGCCAGAGGATGGCGCTTCAATGAACGCGCCATCTTCTGGGGCGGCTGCGGGCTGCAATTTGCAGCGGGGGGTGCCCAGAAAGCTTGGGCATCCCTGCACTGCGGATTCCAGCCCCCAGCTGCTTAGCTGTACCTGGCTAGACATAGAAATTGCGCGGAGCCCCACGCATTTTTTTTTTTTTTATTATTTCATGAATTTCAGAGTCAGAGTCTCAGAGTTAGAATCTCAGAATTTCATGAAATAATTTTAAAAAAATGCGTGGGGCTCGCTAGAGTCAAGCGATTCCGAGTAATTTAGGATTCGCCCATCACTAGTTCAGCTGCAGATTCAAGTCCTTTAACGCGGCCATGTAGAACTTCATGTCTAGCTGCAGGGGCAGGTCTGCGCTCCCCTTTTCTTCCGCGGGAACGCTTACTTCTGCTCCCTCATCCATCAAGCTTTCGGAAACACTGGATGCCATTTTCTCTGACCCGTCCCTTGGTTTTTGGCTGGCACTCGGGGCAGGCCTGCTCTTTCATGCTTTATGCTGGCCCATCCCACGACGGGAGGCCTGGGAACGCCTCAGGACAAGCACATGGCATTAGTCTCTCTTGGTTGCCATTTTCAGAGTCTCTTTAGTACAATAGTTCAAAAAGTCTTTCAAGGCACACATGACCCTTTATCACTGGGCCGTTCGCATCCTGTTTGTCACACCAAAATGACTGGGCTGGTTTGGTCTCAGGATCACGAGGCTCAGACCCGGCTCTGTGGCCCTGCGGAGTTCCTTAAAAATGTGGAGGAAATTGTTTAGGCTTAAACTATCATGACGCCACCTGTGGTTTGCGGCTTTAGGTAGCTGCTGCTGCAAAACCTCTGGGGATGGTGGACAGGCCGCTGGGATGGAGTGGTTCCCTACGGGTGGAGCGGGTCTCCAGGGCAGTAAGGGTAATTGTTTATCTCTGGCAGGTAGGGGTTAACGTTAGGCCTCGTTACCTTGCTTAGTGGCCTTCCCAGCCAGTTGCTGCATAAATAACACAGTGTCATAAAGTTCTGCAACTCTGTACCCGGGTTTACTCACAGCAAGCTCCAAGTTTCAACAGGTCATAGGTGTTACACTGTCTTTCAAATAAGCTCTAGCTTGTGTAGTCTTTAAGTGGCAAGTATGAGATTCTCGGTGGTGTGCCTGTCTTTGCCTTTCTCTGGTCCTGTTCCTCAGCGCTTCTGCCTGCATCTCCTTTCAGCGCCTCTGTGTGCAGAGCCTTGATTTGGCAGCCACGGGTCATGGCGGGTGATCGCTACCTGTCCCCTCACCCTCGTCTGGCTGCCTTCTCAGGGGATGCACCAGATGTGAGCCACAGCTCCTATGAAGCTCATGGCCTCTGGTTCAGTGGTTCGGGTGCTGAACTCCTGCACTGCGTTCAGGGCTAGTCCCTGTTTCCAGACCAAACCCCTCCATCTGGTATCACCACTCCTGGCTTCGGGTGCACAGGCCACTCTCGCTCCGCTGTTGCCCCTAGGGTTCCTTCCTTTCTGTTCCCGGGAGAAGCTTTTTTCTGCTCAAGTCCCCTGCTTCTCAGTTCAAAGCTCACATCTTTCTCTCAATGTGTCCTACATTCTCGTCGTTCTCTTTTGCATTCCACACTACTGTCTCCTCTTCTCCTCCTTACTCGACTACTGCTTCAACTGAATTGCACTTTTCCTTTCTTTTACCTCTCACCAACACTGCTCTACCCTACTCTCCTCCCTTGGACAGGGTCCTCCCTACAGCGTGTTCACCCACGTCTCTATCTAGAGTCTACGTGTTTGAGTGTTTGCTGAGGATCCCATACCTACCATCTACCGACTACAGGAGAACCACCCCCATGGCTTGGGTGCAGTACCCCTTGTGGCATCCAAACCTGTGGAGTGCCACATTGTGAGCTCTTATCCTGGTAGGACAGGGAACCTGCTTACTGCAGTATGCCTCTGAGATAACAGAACGTATCCACTGGGCAGTCTTGTGACTTTGGAAGCTTCCAAGCCCTTGTGAGGACTGTGTGGAATCACTAAGAGAGAGTCCTAATGCCTTAAGGAAGAGGTCCGTGATAGATAAATGCAAAATTATCTCACCAGATCCAGATTATGTAATTTCCTTTCTCGAGGGTGAGATAGTGCCGGGCAAAGAGAAGGTAGCATGATCTCTTCGTTGATGTGAAAATGTGGCACCCCTGCAGGGGATTGCCACAGGATCTACTGGTGCAAGGAGGGAATTACACCTTGGTTCACTCAGCACACAACACCTTCCACCCCAGACCTGAAGGGGGAGCTCTACTGGCTGCCTTTAGCCAGTTCCCCTTTAAAAGATCCAGGCCTGAGGGGAGGAGTCAGTTAGTCTCAGTTAGTTAGTCTGAGAGGAGAGAGCTGGAGTAAGGAGCTGGTCGCTGGAAAGGATCCAGGCCCAGGACCAGGGAACACTGACCCAGCTGTGCTGCACCCTTGGGAGAGGGTCGGAGGCCAGTGGAGAGTAGGAGAATCAAGGAAGGGAACCAGTCAAGGTTTCCTTGTAGTACACCCGGACACCGGAGTCCGACGCTGCCAGCATCCATTGTTGCAGTAAAAGCCCGGGAGAACTAGGAGGACCAAAAACCCCCTGAGAAGTACAAGTAAGAGACACTCAAACTGACCATGTACAGGACCAGGGGCCATAGGAGGAATAGGGACCCCGCAGAAGGACCTCATTGTCAGTTTAGAGCAAAGCCCAAGAGGGAGAAGGAGCGGTGAGTTCAGTCACAGGCAGGACTTAACCCAAACCACAGTACACAGAGATAGAGGAGGCCTCACAACTTTCTAAGGTGGACGTCCCAAGTTGAATCGGGGACCTGGTTACTTCTCTGGACTGTACCTGTTACCGGACATCAGTAAAAGGTACCGAAACAAAGATCACTGTGTGTGTGTGCCTGCTTAACCGATGCTATTCACCGCATTGACTGCAAAGATGCGACTACAACTCCCCTCATCCATCCCCGCAGACCTGAGGTAAAGCTCCACCTGTGGGGAACTGTACTACACTGAGCTGCACTTCCATCACCTCAGCGGACGGCTGCAGCGCTGGTATACCCATTACCAGGAACTACAGGTGGCGTCACGTTACCAATCCCCTTACCCCCTCACCATTCCCCGCCATTGAGGGTCGAGGGCACGGGATCGGGGACCGACCAGCCGTGATCTCCCATCCAAGATACCCTGTCGACTGCCTCAAAAAGATGAAGCCACCTTTGGTAGAAATCTTTCCGAGGGGCGAAGGACCACCTTGTCCTGATGGAAAATCAAATAGGTGGAATGGAAGGAAAGAACTGCGAGCTCAGACACCCGCCGAATGAGGGTGATCGCAATACGGAAGACAACCTTCCAAGAAAAGAGAAGCAAGCTGACTTCCTACTGGGGCTCGAAGGGGGAGTCCTGAAGTATGGTGAGAACCAAGTTCAGATCTCAGGGATCAACTGGGGGCACGAAAAGGCAGCACGGCATGAGCAACCCCTTGGAGAAACATCCTGACCTGTGGTCGCGAAGCAAGCTGCCTCCGGAAAAGAACTGATAGAGTGGACACTTGGACTTTCAGGGCACTAAGGGACAGACCTGACTTGAGGCCTGACTGGAGAAAAGCTAGGAGAGATGGAAGAGAAAAGACCATCGGGGGAAGATTGCGCTCTACGCACCAGCAGAAGAGGGCCTTCCAATGTGTAAAAAGGAAAGATACAGAAAATCGTTTGTTCCGACAGCTGTGGGGATGTTTAACAAATGTATAAGTGTAAAGTGTCCCAAGACTATGTGAAGTTCTATGTGTATGGGGGGAATAGGTGAGGTACATGTACCAGTCTACCCACATCTGCTGTCCATATAGACTTATTTTGTAAAGTGTGAAATGTTCTTGATCTTTGTTCTGCTGCTGTAATACTGTAATTTCCTCCGGGATCAATAAAGTTTATCTTATCTTATCTTATCTTATACGATGGTATGCATGCGAGGAAGATGGTTTCCTGGCCTTTCACATTATTTGAATAACTTGCTCAGAAAAACCCGAAGTTCTAAGTACCGCGGCTTCAACAGCCATACTGAAAAATTCAGTGACTGAGAATTCGGGTGCCGAAAAAGGCCCTGAGTCAGGAGGTCCAGGACGTCAGGGAGTCTCCACAGGGAATTTGCGAGGAGCTTTATGACCTCCACATACCAAAAAGCGTTTGGGCCAATCTGGGGTAACGAGAGTGATGGCTATTCCTTCCGCCCTGATCTTCAGAATCCTGGGAATGAAAGGGGTGGGGGGAACATAAAGAGAAGAGAGAATTGTGTCCATGGAATTGCTATAGCGATTGAGTCAAGAGCCTGGGTTTTCTGGACCTGGCTATAAAGGGATGGAGTCCCTGGAGACTATTAAGCTCATGTCTGTAAATCCCACATCTGACACACATCTAATATAAAACTGATGGATTTAGCAACCGGATCCAACCCCCCTGGATTGACATAGTCGGCTGCCCAGTTGTCCACTCTGGGAATGTGGATTGTAGAGATCGCTTGTACTTATAGTTTGGCCCACTCTAGGATTCCGTCCACCTACATCATGGCTGAGAGACGTCAAGCCCATCCCTGGCGATTTATGTATGCCATGGCCGTTGTATCCAGACATGGAGACCTGCCAGAATGTCCTGCCAGAAGAGAAGGACTTGAAAGATCGTCCAGAGCTTTAGAACATTTATGGGCAGGGAGGCTTCTTGAGCACTCCATTATCTCTGAGCTGTGTTAGTCACACAGCTGAGGAAGGTTGCACCCCAAGCTGGCATCTGTGGAGATGACTGTCCACCTTACTGGAAAAAAACAACCTTCCCTGAGTGAGAAGGGGAGATTAGATCCACCACAGGAGGGAGTGCCGACTTGGAGAGGCGTACTGGGCGGTCGAAACTTTGGAGGGAGTGGTCCCATCTTGCTAAAAAGAAGTGCTAAACGGGATTGGTATGATACTCTGCAAAAGGAATCGCCTTGGACGAGGACAACATTCTGTCCAGAATCCTCATGGAAAAAATGAAGGCACGGCAAAGAGAGCTGTCTGGGAGTGTGAATCCTAGACAGCAGAGTGGCACGCTTCTCCGGTGGGAGGAAAATGTGGGACTGAGCAAAGTAGAATATAAATCCCAAAAAGGTGATCCGTTGGGCCAGGATCAGATAGGACTTCTTGATGTTGATGATCCAGCCCAGGCGATGGAGGGAGTCAAGAGAGATCTGTAGACACTCAAGGCACTCTGAACGCGAGGGGGTCTTTATCAAAATGTCATCCAGGTAGGGTATTGCCAAAATTATCTAGGACAGGGGGATGGCTACTACTGCCGTTATGTGATTCGTGAAGACTAGGGATGCGCGAGTATAATTGTTACTATTCGGTACTCACCAAATAGTAACGATATTCGGGCTACTCGCTACTCCGCGAGTTTCTTGCAATTACTCGTTAGGAGTAGCGAGTAGTACATTCACTTTCACAGTGTATGTATATACACTGCAAAAGTGGAATAAAAGTTAATAAAAGTTGTTAAAAATAAAAAAATATCATCCTCACCTATCTGACAGCTGCTCCGGGGACCCAAAAAGAAGACATCCCATGTACGGCTAGGACCTGTCAGTCTGATAGCCAATCAGATGGCCTGACGTCACAAACCACATGATCGCTACCAGCCACCCGATTGGCCAGATAGCCAGGTCTTGAACGTGCATCAATGACCTGGCAATCTGGCCAATCAGGTGGCTGGTAGTGATCATGTGGTTTGTGACGTCAGGCCATCTTATTGGCCAGATCGCTACCAGCCATCTGATTGGCTATCATACTGACAGTTCCTAGCCATACATGGGATGTCTTCTTTTTGGGTCCCCAGTGCAGCCGTCGGATGGGTGAGTATGATATTTTTTTTATTTTTAACAACTTTTATTCACTTTTATTCCATTTTTGCAGTGTACAGTAGGTATAGATGCACTGCGAAAGTACTCGGTTCCGCATTCACTTTCATTGGACTCGCTATACTTGCAATGAGTGCCGAGTATCGGGACCTACTCGTTACGAGTATAGCGAGTCTGAATATTGCAGTACTCGCTCACCCCTAGTGAAGACCTGGGGGCAGTGGATAAGCTAAAAGTGAGGGTGATAAACTGATAGTGTTGGGCCCCTAGCACAAAGCAGAGGTATCACTGGTGAGAGGCTTGAATGGGAATATGTAGATAGGCATCCTGGATGTCTATGGAAGCCAGAAATTCTCCATGGATGCTATCACGTAGTGAAGGGACTCCATCCTGAGATGTCTCAACTGAAGTTTTTAAGTCCAAAATTTAGTGAACAGAACCCCCCTTTTTTGGGACCACATAGAGATTCGAGTAGAAGCCCAAAAAGTGTTGTTGAGCTGGTACAGGGATGATGACGCCTGCATCGGAGAGAGAAGAGACGGCCTGAAAGAACCCGAGAATTAGGGCTGGGTCCCTCGGGGGCCGAAACAGGAAAAAATGGTTATGGGGAAAAAAGTGAATTCAATCTTGTACCCAACCGAGAAAACATTTTGAACCCAAGAGTTGTCAATCGCTGAGAGGCATTCTGAACGGAAGGGCTAGGAGAAGACCCCTGAGATTGGGGGTGGCATTATGAACGTTTGGAGCTGGATCCAGTGTGCTAGTGTGGCGCCCCGCAACGAGTGCGTCACAAGACGGTATTGCAGCCATAAATGCAGCCGCAATATTCTCTGACTCAGCAATGATCTGGTTAATTTAGAAATCCAACCCTGCATGCATCACCTAGAACAGAGGGCCAATCCTAGGTCCTGGTGGGTGGAGTGTTAGGGAAGTGTAGTAGAACACACAATAGTCTAGACAGAAGAGAAGGAGTCTGGAATCTAGAGCAGAGCCTAGAACACAGAACTTGGAGAGGAGCGGGGGCTCCGCACCCCGTGCGGGCCCCTGGGCCGTCACCGGTCGGGTGTCAGCACCTGAGGCCTTAACTACCAGGATTGGGCATTATTCACACGGGTTCCCAAAAGACTCCCGTGCCCACAACTCACAGCCAGTTCACTGGTACCGAAGCTGGCAGCAGTTCACCTCTGCTACGTGAACCAGAAGCGTGGAGGAGCAGCTTCACAGGAGCACCCCACCACCAGCCAACTTCCAGTCGTCTAACCAGCAGTGTACCCACCGAGGGACCCAAGGCTCCCCAAAGCATCCAGAACGTACATCATGGATAGGGCATTGAAGCCTCCCCGTACCCGACCTGGTATTCCTGGGCGACACTGGCAACCAATTAGTTAGAATGGAGGAACACTGCGGATTTCTAAGGGACACCATCACTGCTGAGTCCACCTGGTCTACTACCCAACCACTGTATGCTATGTACTGCCTGCTGGTTACAGTAAAGACCCATTGCAGAGACTTTCTGTGTCCGTGCTTCCTTATGAACTGTCCATCCGCACTACAAGGTAACCGCAGCTGCCGCACACATCTTGAGCAGCTCCATCCTCCGGGGATCACCGCTCAGCCTGTGGGGAGAGTAACATCTTGCTGCTGTCCATCCCCCGGAGGTTCCGCAGCGTCGATAGTCCTTACCGAAACTACTCATAGGTGGCGTCACGAATAAATTAAAAACCCCTTTAATCTGTTCCACTAAGACGTCTTCAACCCTTTTGATCTGCCCTACCCCGGGCCCCACTACCGGCAGGCGCGGTCCACCCGTGACAAGGAGGAAGGAAGCATCGCCTGTCTAAACCGGAGTCCCGGCCACGGTGAGTCAGAAAATGGCGTCACGAACAGGATACGAGCAGGCCCGTTACCCAACGGGTATAATGTGCTTAAACTGGACTTTATTGTCTACAATTTGGACTTTGTTCGTCCCTAAAAGAACTTTCCCGCCTTTTCACCATTGGGCCAAGATGGCGCCCAAGGTGGCGTTCCCGCCACAAGAATCCGCCACGTGCAAGCCCAGGAGTGAGTCAACCCCCCCCCTCATCGTGGGAGGGCTAAAGACAAAAGGCGCCAAACTCTTTGTCCGCCCTGATTGCTCGAATCAACCATGGGGGCGGACCCCAAAGACTTTTCCCACAATTGGACTACAAAAGCCCACAGGAAATGGGAGTGTCACAGACCTTCTTCACCAGCTCTACCAGAACGCTTACCGGTTGAACGGGTGTGGTTTCCCTTCAATGAAGAGAATGGCCAGCATGAGACTCCAAGACCTAATGCGGGAGGTCGAGGCGGAGGCCAGAGCAGCCATAGGCCAACCAGGTCCGGGTCCTGCCCTTACCATAGACGGCAGCCCCGACTTCTGGCTAGAGGCTCTACAAGACCTCCGGGTGCGACTACTTGAGACTGTGGAGTGGACGATTCGCAGCTGGAGCGCGACCCTAGGCAGAAGACTCCATCATGCGATGCAGCAGAGCCAACCAGGTACATCTTCTCCAGGCCCAGACGACATCGCCAGCTTCTCGATCGCCTCACCGTTGCCCACCACCTGTCCTGCTTCGTCACCGGAGCCCATAGACTGCATCATTCCTGTGAGGACCACAGCTCGACCCGTTCCAGCGGTTAACCCCGCAGCCGACCCCGTTCCAGAGCCGGAGCTTCTAATACGCTCCCACGAAGAAGCCGTCATATACCTGGTTCCACCTGCGGAACCCGCGACTAGTTTCTACACTACCGAGACTGTCGCCTGTTTCTCCCCTAAACCGGAGGCCTCCTCTGCAAATACAGAGGTCTACCTGGTGTCCGGGATCGAAACACCACTTCCCGCTGCTACAGAAGAAGAGGCAGGCAGCCTGGAAGTCCTGCACAATGACCCCGAGGAGAACTTTGCAGCACAGCCACCCATCGACCCAGAGGATTCCATTCCATCGTCTTCGTCAGCCGAGCAGCCCGACGTAGTCATCGAAGGAGAGGTTGAGGAGGATGACGACGAGACCTACAGTCCAGCTGAGGATCTCTACACCGGGTTCGCCTGGGGAGACACAAGGAACCCTTCTGCCGGGCGATCAGCTCGGGTGCACTGGTCGGGTGCCGCCGCAACAACATCTTCTCCGGTTCCGTTAAACCGGGCTCCACTTCAGACTGCCCACCAAGCTCGAGCGGTTCAACAACCAACACGCCGTAGTGACTTTATCCACACGCCGCACCACTCCGATGAAGAGGTACGTCGTATCCGGAGAGACGAGTGGCACACTCGACTGCAAGCCAACATGCAGGCTCGCGCCGAGGCCCGCCGCCAATCTCCATTGCCTGAACAATTCCGTAAAACCGGGCGGGTAAGCACCTTTAACTTGTCCACCGGGTGGGGATTTGTAAGGGAGGAGGGTGTGGAGTACCGAAGTATTTGTGGGGCGTCGTGATGTGGAATCGCACCTACCGCGAGGTCATCCAAACCGAGACTTGTATAGAGGGGACATAGTAACCTATGAGCGACATGTATGCTGTGACGGGTGGTTCGCTATACGAGTCCGGAACACTGCCCTCCATAAGTGACTTTTGTTGTTTGAACTTTTCTGCTAAAAGAGACTTCTTCCTGTTTGCGAAGTAACACCGCGACTTGGCGGCTACAGCCTGAACTTTTACCTAAGGACAGCCGACCGCCCGCCGGGTCCGCGCAATGTGTTAACCTGCTTATTCACCTTTTCACTTTTATGCATACAATGACCTGTCATTAATAAAAGTGTATTACCTGTTATAAAATATAAAAACCTCTGTAATGTGGGTAGTGTGACGCTTGGGGACAAGCGTATTCAACCAAAGGGGAGTGTGGCGCCCCGCAACGAGTGCGTCACAAGAGGGTATTGCAGCCATAAATGCAGCCGCAATATTCTCTGACTCAGCAATGATCTGGTTAATTTAGAAATACAACCCTGCATGCAAACACCTAGAACAGAGGGCCAATCATAGGTCCTGGGGGGTGGAGTGTTAGGGAAGTGTAGTAGAACACACAATAGTCTAGACAGAAGAGAAGGAGTCTGGAATCTAGAGCAGAGCCTAGAACACAGAACTTGGAGAGGAGCGGGGGCTCCGCACCCCGTGCGGGCCCCTGGGCCGTCACCGGTCGGGTGTCAGCACCTGAGGCCTTAACTACCGGGATTGGGCATTATTCACACGGGTTCCCAAAAGACTCCCGTGCCCACAACTCACAGCCGGTTCACTGGTACCGAAGCTGGCAGCAGTTCACCTCTGCTACGCGAACCAGAAGCGTGGAGGAGCAGCTTTACAGGAGCACCCCACCACCAGCCAACTTCCAGTCGTCTAACCAGCGGTGTACCCACTGAGGGATCCAAGGCTCCCCAAAACATCCAGAACGTACATCATGGATAGGGCATTGAAGCAGCCTCCCCGTACCCGACCTGGTATTCCTGGGCGACACTGGCAACCAATTAGTTAGAATGGAGGAACACTGCGGATTTCTAAGGGACACCATCACTGCTGAGTCCACCTGGTCTACTACTCAACCACTGTATGCCATGTACTGCCTGCTGGTTACAGTAAAGACCCGTTGCAGAGACTTTCTGTGTCCGTGCTTCCTTATGAACTGTCCGTCCGCACTACAAGGTAATCGCAGCTGCCGCACAACATCTTGAGCAGCTCCATCCTCCGGGGATCACCGCTCAGCCTGTGGGGAGCGTAACATCCTGCTGCTGTCCATCCCCCGGAGGTTCCGCAGCGTCGGTAGTCCTTACCAAAACTACTCATAGGTGGCGTCACGAATAAATTAAAAACCCCTTTAATCTGTTCCACTAAGACGTCTTCAACCCTTTTGATCTGCACTACCCCGGGCCCCACTACCGGCAGACGTGGTCCACCCGTGACAAGGAGGAAGGAAGCATCGCCTGTCTAAACCGGAGTCCCGGCCACGGTGAGTCACTGTGGTCAGGCATTATGAAGGTGTAATGAAGTGGCGGGCTTGTAGGAAGGCCTCTTCCAATCCTGGCGCATGGGGGATCGGTCATACCGGTTGGGGGTTCTGGACACTGGTTTTCGAAAGGACCAATGAAAATTGCACTTCTTAGAAAGGGGGCGCTTGTGCTTTGCCTGGGGGAAAGAAGTACTCTTCCCACCCGTGGCAGTGTCTGGGCATCTGCTGACCCTAAAGACCTGCTCTGGTGGGCGAGTGGGTAGGGTAGCTGAAGGGTGGGCATCTACATCCATCATCGGGGTTGCCCCGGGACACGCGTCCATGTAGGGGATAGCCCTGGCCCAGAGATGGAGAGTTAACAGGGTACTCTGTACTCTTGATCTCTGTGCGGGATGACGGATTTGATAAACTGCTCTGTATTCCCTGATGATTTCTTGAGAAAAATGAAAAATAAAACATCTTGGTAGAAACAAGGCTCAGGGTAGACCTGTGTCTGCCTCCTAGGACACTAAGCTAAAAACGGAGTTCTCTTTTTACCAGTTGGTGGGTGTATAATGATGGGGAGGAGTTGTCTTTTCTGTTTTTACATAGTGTCATCCTCCTAGTGACAGACGCATACACTCAAAGTCTTCCTGTGTCGCCAATGAAGCGATAAAGAACATCTGTATTCTAACCTTCTGGAATGAAATGAAATAGTGATTGCACATTTTTAAAGAAGCAATATCCATAGTATTATGTTTCATGAGTGTGAACAGACCTATTAGACCATGTAAATTGAGCATATAATGGCCATATGCTGTTTTTAACTGAATTGCTAGCAGATAAGTGTAGAAGAGTTGGCCTTGCGCACTACTGACCTTCTACAATAATCAAGGCTTGCTCTCTAAATTGAAAAAAAAGAAAAAAAATGAAAAGCTCTTTTAAATCGATGTTTAAAGTCCACATTTGGCATGTATAGCCTGCAGGTGTCCCAACCCCTGATAACTCAAGGAATCTTGAAAACTTTCCTTTAACGCTCCATCAAATACACAAATTAGAAGAAAAAAATGGTAGTACCAAAGGCTGTGAATCTTAAGTTAGGGGTATTCTCAGCCACCGCCCGGTCTCACGGTGAGTATTTTGGCCCCAAACCTTCAAAGAAAGGTTTAGGGCCATTTTCAAATTTTTTATTTTTCCCCCAAAACAAAGCCGCGTTCGGTGATTTTGATGTAAATTGCTGTTTTTGATCTTGAACTGAATCATCAAAGTTGATGCTGAATTTGAAAACGAGCGTGTTCTAGGAAGGTTCACACGTCTCTAATTATGTGTAACCTCCAAGTGCTGCGTATTATCATGAAACAACATCTGTCAAAGTCAGTCTACTTTCAGATGTGTCAGTTGGTCTGATATGTAACTGTCAAAAAATAATAATAATATTAATGATAACAATAATAATGATGTAATCTGCCATCTCTTTCTTCATTCCATCTCTCCTCGTCTCCAGCTGTCGGGTTCAGAGCAGCAGATCTTTAGGTCATTAGGGATTGTTCCTGCTACACAGAGATCTGTATAAAAAGCCGAGACGGCAGCAACAACAGACAGCAGCAGGAGGAGGCAGCAGGAGGAGGCAGCAGGAGGAGACAGCAGGAGACACGAGCTGGCGGCAGGTCGGCATTACAGGAATCTGGATAATAAATTCAGCCCAGAACATTTATCCACATATGATACATTGTGTCCAGAGTGTAAGAAGTCATATATGTCATGTACTCATTATCTGTACTCAGAGCTATCACTGTGTTATCTGTGGTGTTACATAGGACTGCAGGTGACATCTACTACATTATCTGTACTCAGAGATATCACTGTGTTATCTGTGGTGTTACATAGGACTGCAGGTGACATCTACTATATTATCTGTACTCAGAGATATCACTGTGTTACCTGTGGTGTTACATAGGACTGCAGGTGACATCTACTACATTATCTGTACTCAGAGAGATATCACTGTGTTATCTGTGGTGTTACATAGGACTGCAGGTGACATCTCCTACATTATCTGTACTCAGAGATATCACTGTGTTATCTGTGGTGTTACATAGGACTGCAGGTGACATCTACTACATTATCTGTACTCAGAGATATCACTGTTGTATCTGTGGTGTTACGTAGGACTGCATGTGACATCTACTACATTATCTGTACTCAGAGATATCACTGTGTTATCTGTAGTGTTACATAGGACTGCAGGTGACATCTACTACATTATCTGTACTCAGAGATATCACTGTGTTATCTGTGGTGTTACATAGGACTGCAGGTGACATCTCCTACATTATCTGCACTCAGAGATATCACTTTGTTATCTGTGGTGTTACATAGGACTGCAGGTGACATCTACTACATTATCTATACTCAGAGATATCACAGTGTTATCTGTGGTGTTACATAGGACTGCAGGTGACATCTACTACATTATCTGTACTCAGAGATATCACTGTGTTATCTGTGATGTTACATAGGACTGCAGGTGACATCTACTACATTATCTGTACTCAGAGATATCACTGTGTTATCTGTGGTGTTACATAGGACAGCAGGTGACATCTACTACATTATCTGTACTCGTAGATATCACTGTGTTATCTGTGGTGTTACATAGGACTGTAGGCAACATCCACCACATTGTCTGTACTTAGATAGACATCACTGTGTTATCTGTGGTGTTACATAGGACTGCAGGTGACATCTACTACATTATCTGTACTCAGAGATATCACTGTGTTATCTGTGGTGTTACATAGGACTGCAGGTGACATCTACTACATTATCTGTACTCAGAGATATCACTGTGTTATCTGTGGTGTTACATAGGACTGCAGCTGACATCTACTACATTATCTGTACTCAGAGATATCACTGTGTTATCTGTGGTGTTAGAAAGGACTGCAGGTGACATCTACTACATTATCTGTACTCACAGATATATCACTGTGTTATCTGTGATGTTACATAGGACTGCAGGTGACATCTACTACATTATCTGTACTCAGAGATATCACTGTGTTATCTGTGGTGTTACATAGGACTGCAGGTGAAATCTACTACATTATCTGTACTCAGAGATATCACTGTGTCATCTGTGGTGTTACATAGGACTGCAGGTGACATCTACTACATTATCTGTACTCAGAGATATCACTGTGTTATCTGTGGTGTTACATAGGACTGCAGGTGACATCTACAACATTATCTGTACTCAGAGATATCACTGTGTCATCTGTGGTGTTACATAGGACTGCAGGTGACATCTACTACATTATCTGTACTCAGAGAGACATCACCTGGGTTAATCAGGATCGCTGTAAATGACGGCGGATGAGCACTCATACTGTGAAACTTTAAGAGAAATATGTTTAACTAATTCTAAACATAACCACATCCCCGATTATACGAGGGTGTGAACAGTTTTGCAGTCAGATTATTGTAGTTTTATTTTCCCCTATATTTAGTTTTTCCACACTGGGTGTCTACGGTTTATAGACGACGTGTTGTCCTGAAATGTTTCTTCTTTGTAGGATTTTTATTTAATCTTGAGTTCATAAACTCCGTCAGTGAAACATTCGCTGCATTATTTTGTGTGAGATAATTTTTTTCTTTCTAAAACCTCAATATCATTCTATTTTTCTGCCTTTATTTAATGGTAGACCTAAAGATACATCGACGACACAACCAAATGTTAAAGATTAATAATCTACGGTGCCAAAGCAAAATGTCAAAAAACGGTCACTAAATTCTTGGTTGACATTTTGATCAGACTACATGAGCCCACCGCCGTGTCCCGGGAAATGGCTTAGTTCTTTGCCGTACCCACTGCTGCCATGATAAAGCAGCGGCCGGGGGAGCGAGTCGAGCTGCCGGACAATGCTGCCATGGCTCTGGATAACACCACCTCATAGACACTGCATCACTGCAACAATGGCCGCCTCAGCCATAGGGAGCTACTGTCAGGTTTGCTTTGTCGCTTTGATATGTCGATGGGCTCATATAAATTAAGAACTTCATGTGCAGTTTTAAAATATTTTGCTCGGCTGTAATAGATTTTTTTGTATAATATTAATATGTGCACCCTTCCATCTTGAGTGGTCCCCGGGGGTCACAGCTTCCCAATAAGTCATTGTAAGACTCTATTTGTAGTCCTTCATGCCTAATGATATTAAATAATAATAATCTTTATTGATATAGCGCCAACATATTCCACAAAGTTATCAGAGAATACAAAAAACAATACAAAGCATAATACAATAATTAATGCAAAATAAAGATTTTAGACAGTCGTTAAAGTCAGTCATTGCTAGCTCCTTTGCCAATTCCAGAAAGTCTGTGGACTCACTTGTCCTTGGATTTCATTGTTGATTTACCATTGGTGGGATACCTGAGATTTGGGTGGTAGTCGACCGATTCAGTAAATGAGATCACTTGGTTACATTATCAGGGTTACCTAATGCTGAAAGGCTTTCTAAGTTGTCTATCAGTCTTGTGGTAGGATTACATGGAATCCCTTGGAATATTGTATCTGATAGGGGACAATCGTTAAAGTCTATCATAGTCAGTCGGCCCGCCCGGGAAAAGGACTCTTTGGCCAATTCCGGAAAAATTGTGGACTCACTTGTCCATGGATTTTATTATACATTTGCCTTTGTTCAGAGGGAAAACTGAGATTTGGGTGTTAGCTGATCGATTCAGTAAACAGGATCACTTCATTCCGTTATCAGGGTTACCGTACCTAATGCTGAAACACTCAATCATGTGTTAAGATCACATGGAATTCCACCAAAACATTGTTTCTGATAGGGAAGTGCAATTTGTCTCCAAATTTTGGAGAGAGTTTTGTAAAATATTAGGGTTAAAATTATGATTTTCCTTTGATTATCACCCTGAAACCAATAGTCAGAGAGGACAAATTGGTCGTTGGAGCTAATTTTAAGATGTTTTGTTGTAGTTCAGTAGGAGGACTGCTCCTTGTTATTACCTCTTGCGGAGTTCCCTTTTAACAGTCTGGTCAAATCAGTCTTTCTTTTATGATTATGGTTTTCATCCCCATTTTGGTGAATTTTCTAGAATATGTTTTCGGTGTCCTGGGGCAGAGGTGGCCGTACAGAAAATCGGGAATGTCAGAGGAAGGTTGAAAAGAATATTGGGTTTGCCCAAGTTTGGCAAAAATGTAAGGCTAAAGTGCTTAGCAGGCCCATATTAAAGGTAGGAGATAATATTGAGTTATGTTTCAAAAATATTAAGCTAAACATGCTATGAGCAAAATTAGGTCCTAAGTTTATTGACCTGTATGAATTTCTGGAGGTCATCAATTCGACTGACCTTACATTGAAACTCCATTAGTCTCTTCGTCCATAACATTTTTACAAGTCTTTGTTAAAACTATTTGTGCCTTCAGTGATGTCTCCCTCATCTCTTTCTGTTTCCGTCACAGGGAAGGTTAGAGTACCATGGGTTCTTGGAATGTCCAGAATTCCTTCCAACATCTGGTTCATTGGTAGGGATACAGACGTGAGGAGAGATCCTGGATAGAGATGAGCGAACTTTCCCCGAACATGGTTGCCAATATCAAATCCGGCACGAATATTGCAGATTCTGTTTGCGACCCGAGCAATTTACCCAAAAAATCGCCGACCATGACTTTGCTCGGGAAAAAAGTTTGAAATTTAAAATGGCCTCAAAACTTTCCCTGATTTTTAGGGCCAAAACGGATGACTGGAAACAACACCTAACCACATAATTAGGAATATTCCCAGTCATCAGGTCAACCATTATCTTTCAACCCTTAGAATTTTTTGGTGCTTTCAAATAATTGTAATTTTCCGGTGTTTTTCACACCTGCAGGTGTGAATTTTGGAAACGGTGTCAGATGTGGCAGCAGCTGTAAAGTCCAGGAACTTTACAATGTCCTTAAAGGGAATCTGTTGGGTTAAAACTGCACATGTAACTGATATCCTTTTCTAATTCCTTTCTCTAAGGTCTCTCTATTCATGTATTTCTATTATTTATGTTTCCCTCCTATCTTCTGTAAACTGCAAAATAAAAGATGAATTCCATCTGTCAATCACAGTGAGCTCTCTACTGCCCACTTCTCAAAGAATGAATATTCATGCATTATTACACTGTCCTGCCCTCCTGTTGTGTGACTCATTGCATGCAGAAGGAGGAGAAAGAAAGGGGGAGGAGATGTAGCTGCAGCTCTGAGCATAGAACACAGAGGGGAAGGACAGAACTCCAGCTTGGATAGGCGTGGCTATTTAAATAACACTTGAACACAGCCAGGACTAATCAGATCTGAAAGTAATGAAGAGGACTAATGTACTAGCTCCCTGCTGCGTGTGGAGGTGCTCATAGGAAGAGATCTAAACAGAATACAATAATGAAAAATAACCAGAGTCCCTTTAAAACATCTGTTTAAGAAAGCAATAAATAAAAGAAAGAAATATATATTTTTTTTTCTTAATTTTTTTATTATTATTTTTTTTTTTAAAGAGCACACCTTTATTATTACAGAGGGTCAGCAGCATGTGAGGCCATCTCTTCTACAGTTATGTGATAGCAATTTATATAAAAATAGCTTATGGGCATTATATGCTTCACATACATGATTTGATAGGTCTGTTCACACTTATGAAACACCATACTATGGATATCCCTTCTTGAAAATGTGTAATCACTTTATTTAATTTAATTCCATACGTTTAGAATACAAAATGATGGCATGTGCACAAGTGTGTTATATGTATCATTAATATTGAACTTGTCCTTGCATTGCTGTTTTTCATTTTGTTTTTCTTAAATCATTCAAAGATGGACTTGCTGGTGTGTTTTGGATTATTGTTCCGCTATATAACCCAAGTGCGTGTCAGCTTGAGGTCATGAACAGAAAGGTGGACCTTCTCCTTCAGGATTTTTTGGTTACAGCAGAAATCATGGTTCCATATACAACATCGTCTTCCAAGTCCCGAAGCAGCAAAACAGCCCCATGATCATCACACTACCTCCACCATACTTTTTTGTTGGTATGATGTTTCTTTTCTGAAATACTGTTCTGTTATGAATGGGACTTTCAACTTCAAAAAGGTCACACTTTGTCTTGTCAGTCCACACAGCATTATCCCAAAAGTCTTGGGGATCATTAAGATGTTTTCTGGGAAAACTGAGATGAGTCTTTCTGTTCTTTTTGCTCAGCAGGGGTTTTTGTCTTGTCTTTTTGTTTCTGCCATGCAAACTATTTTTGTCCAGTCTCTTTCTTATGATGGAATCATGAAGACTGACCTTAACTGAGGCAAGTGAGGCCTGCAGATCTTTGGCTGTTGTTGTGGGGTCTTTTGTGACCTCTTGGATGAGTCCGCACTGCGCTCTTGGGGTAATTTTGGTCTGCCGGCCACTCCTGGGAGGATTGACCTCTACTCCTTGTTTTCGCCTTTGTGGATAATGGCTCTCATTGTGATTTGCTGAAGTCCCAAAGCTTAAAAAACGGCTTTATGACCTTTTCCAGACTTATAGGTGTCAATTTTTTTGCTTCACTTTTGTTCCAGAATTTCTTTGGATCTCTGGATGATGTCTAGCTCTACAGGATCTTTTGGTCTACTTCTCTTTGTCAGGCAGTACTTAATTAAGTGATTTCTTAATTTATAATAACTTTTTCACACATGGCCCTGTAGCTTTGGATTTCTTTTCCCCTTAATAATAAATACCTTCATTTATAAGCCGTATTTTGTGATTACTTGTGTTATCTTTGTCTGACATTTACATTTGTTTGGTAATCTTAAACATTTAAGTGACAAACATGCAAAAGATTAAGAGATCAGGAAGGGGCAAAGACTTTTTCACATCACAGTATATCCATGTGTAATGTGTACATGTGGGTCGATGGGTATGTGTATAATATATGAGTGTGTCAATTATACACGTGCACTGGGCATATGTGTGTGTGATGTGCCAATATGTGGGTGACTTATATATGTAACTTATTTATTTATATATTTTTGGCTTACAAAGAATTGTACATTGCAACAAACCTTGAGCTGTGATAAGTATTAGCTTTTTGTATGTACTGTATGTTTGTATCCCAATAAGACTTCTCCTTGTCTCTCTGATTCCATAGATCTTATGGCCAATGACTCCACTTCCTTCTATTTCGTCTTTGTTGGATATTCGGGCCTCCAGGAGAAGTTTTACCCTTTGATTGCAGTGGTCATCTTAGGCATTTACACCTTCTCACTTTGTGCCAATACCATCGTTATCATGATTGTCCTCCTGAAGGATCATCTTCACCAGCCCATGTACATCATTATCGCCAACCTGGCCATGTCCAACCTGCTCTTTGACACCACCACCTTACCCAAGGTCATCTCCAAGTATTCGTATGGGGCAGAGTCCATCTCCTTTACAACCTGCTTCATCCAGATGGCCTTCGTCCACATGTTTAATACTCTTGATTCATTAACCATCCTCTTAATGGCCTTTGACCGTTACGTGGCCATTTGTAAACCCCTCCGGTATCACGCCATCATCAGTAATCGGATCTCCATATTCCTATGTTTGGCTGCCTGGTTTGCCGCAGCATTCGTTGGGATATACGTCACGACATGGGGGGTGTTTCTTCCATACTGTGGTCCCAACAAGATAAAAAGCTTCTACTGTGGTGTCTTGAGGGTGGCGGCCCTCTCCTGCTCCGACACAACTGCCATTAAGACTAATGCATTCCATACTGGTCTGATAATACACATGGGCCCGTTCTCACTCATTGTAATGTCCTATATTATAATATTTATCAATATCCGCACCAAAACCCACCAAGAAAACTGGCAAAAAGCTATAAACACCTGCATCACCCACTGGACTGTCATCATCATCTTCTACATACCGCGAGTCATTGACTATGGCCTTCAAGCTCATGTGGTCCCCAACGCTGACGTCACCATGCTGATGAACTTCATATACAATTATGTGCCACATATTAGCAACCCCATTATATTCTGCCTCCGAAACAAGGAGATCAAAAGGATTCTGGGAAATTTGTTCAAGAAAACCGGTTTGGTAAATATGTGCAAAAAAATAGGTTGTGTCTAGAGAAGGGTGTAAACGAACGCCCCATACGCCCGGCATACCTCATACATCATTGTATTATGTTATATTTTTGGCTTATTATTAATTTATAATCATGTAGTTTATTATTTTAGCTCATAATGATTCATAAATATATCGTTTTTAATTGTTTGTTAATTTTGATTCTTTGATTGTATTTTGTCCTATCCAGTTCCAAAGGGAGCAAAACACAGGAACCTCTCTGACCTCCTCCACTCTAGGTACAATGCTCTTTCTTTGTTGGCCTTATTCAATGTTCGGCAAACAGCAGAATGATGCCCTTTATCAAAAAGCTCTATCTTGGCCTCTGTCAGGATTCTCTCTCATCTGATCACCTTAACCAAAATGGCACCTGCTACCTCGTTCCTGTCCATGTATTCCTGCTTTACTGCCTTAATACACTCCAGTCCATCTTTCAGTCCTTTCTTGAGTATTTTGCTTGGATCTCTGGCTGCTCTGTGCATCTCAAGTTTGTGCTCCATCTCCAGCTATTCTGGTTTGTCTCTTTTCAGCTGCTTTGCAGTCTGAAGTCCAGCTAATCTCCACCTGCTTCCAGTTGACCTCACTGCATCCGGTTGCTTTGTCTGGAGTTTGTTCCTGCTTCAGTTTCTGCCAGCCTCCTCTGCTTCACATAAGCCTTGTTTGTTCTAAAAAGTTCTGCTGTGGCCATTCAGTTATCTTTATGTAAGTGCAGTTGCAGAGCTCTGGACTGTTTGGGACTTGCTTTTTGTTGATCTGCACTGCATCCATTTCTTATAGCCTATTCCATTATTGGCCATCACCAGTTTGAACTTCTACTTATAGCCTATTCCACTATTGGCCACCACCAGTGTGAACTTCTACTTATAGCCTATTCCACTATTGGCCACCACCAGTGTGAACTTCTACTTATAGCCTATTCCACTATTGGCCACTACCAGTGTGAACTGTTACTTATAGACTTTTTTATTATTGGCTGCCAGCAGTGTGAACTTTAAGTTAGAGACTTTCCTGCCTGGTTTCACTGTGTTAGAACTATCATTGTACTGCTTAATTACTCAGTTGTGGTTATCTAGAAGTGTGTTCAAATACAGACTTTCACTTTAATACCTTGCCTCAGTCGTGTCTTTGCTCTCATGCCATTAGATTCCTGAGTTATCCGCAATAGTTATTACAGTCTCATGTGTCCACATGCCACTTTACCAGAAGCATTTTGCTTACTCACGTACATTTTTGGCTTTTTCTGTCTGTGTGTCAGCAGTGGTTTCCTCCTTGGTCTCCTCAATATCACTTCATCATTGCATTCCCATGTGGACAGATAGTTTGCACTGATACTAATGCTCCCTAATCCTGCCCCTGGATGGCTGGAATATCTTTGGAACTTGATTGGGGCTTATCCACCATGCAGACCATCCTGCATTGCAAACTTTCATTAATTTTTTTTCTGCCTTCCACGTCCAGGGAGATTAGCTACAGTGCATGGGTAATAAACATCTTATGTAGACAAAGGAATATCAAGATTTCTGGAGAGGGACTTGTAACCTTGAGATTATTGATATTTTTCCACAATTTTGGCTTACGCCCTCAGACAGTTCTCTCCGTTTTTTCTTTGCTCCATGCTTAATGCGGCACATATCTATAGAAATGAGACAAATGTGCAATAGGGTCTTATCTAGGGATGAGCGAGTCCGAAAAGACTCGGAATCGCAAGACCCCAACGAGTCCGAGTCAAGGACTCGGGACTCGTTGCGAGTCCAGCGAGTCCAATGTTAATGAATAGGGACCCGAGTAATAGCGAATAATGACATTTACAACTCGCTGATGTGTCT
The DNA here is from genome assembly GCA_033576535.1 of Allobates femoralis. Taxonomy (NCBI): domain Eukaryota; kingdom Metazoa; phylum Chordata; class Amphibia; order Anura; family Aromobatidae; genus Allobates; species Allobates femoralis. The sequence continues at coordinate 742,515,719 of JARQOC010000002.1, read as the reverse complement.
CTGAAAGTGTGCGAGTCCAAACTCGCTGGTTTTTCTCTTATTTTGAGGCTTGTAGCCGATGATGCGAGGGAAGGGATTCTCCAGCACACACTATGGTTTAAGGAAACAGGAAGCGAGTCGCGCTGACAGGCGCACACACAGAGCGATCCATTCATCAGTGCAATCATGGCAGCAGGACGTGGCATGGTGAACACGCTGCGTCTTATTGCACTTGTGGAGGCTCGTCCATTTCTATGGCTCCCTACAGATCCTGAGTATGGGGATACGACCCTTATTAATACAGCCTGGAGAGAGATCGCCCAAGAGATGTTCCCTGCGTTCCATCGGAGTGACCATGAGGAACAGAGCAATCTAAGTAAGTTAAATGAGTTCACACGTTATATATTGCATTTACTGTATATATACTCGTGTATAAGCCGACCCGTGTATAAGCCGACCCCCCTATTTTTGCCCCGAAAAACTATGAAAACATATTCACCGCCATCCTGGTATACAGCGGCTATCACTGGTAGACAGCCCCCCAGCAGAGTATACACCTCCCCCTGCAGAGTATACAGGCCCCCAGCTGGGTATACATGCCCCCATATTGTCGTATACAGGCAGGGGCGGACTGGCCCAGGTGCCACGGGTCATGCGGCTGCAGGAGCATGAATAATCCGCATGTCCCTGAAGCAGCAGGCGGAAACGGAAGCTCCTGGCCGCGCGATGACGTCATCAGCACGCGGCTGCGTCCGGGAGTGAGCGTCTGTGAGTGGCGTGCGGCTGCGACTGTTAGCGAGCGGCTGTGAGGAGCGCGAGGCTGCGGCTGGGAGCGAGCCATAGGATAATGCGGGAGCTGCGGTGACTGTGAGGCGGCCGCCAGTCATCACCCACCCCCCCGTCCTCACCTGTGTCGGGCCAGTGAGGGAGGGTTGCGACCCAAACTGTAGGGTGCCAGTCAGTCCCTGTATACAGGGCCCTCAGTGTGTGTACAGGCCCCCCCAGCAGTGGGTATACAGGGCCCCCAGCAGTGGGTAGACAGTGGCCCAGTGGGTTTACAGGGCCCCCAGCAGTGGGAATACAGGGCCCCCATAGCAGGGTATACAGGACCCTGAATGTGTTATCATGCTCCACCGCATAGTTGCCTATATTTGGATGGGGTCACAACAGTACAATGAGTTTAATGTCTTATCCTCCTGGCTCTTTCGGCCAAGGGGTTGGGTGTATATAAATACCACTAATGACCAGAGTCTGGTGCCCGCACTATTACATTCTCTATGCGTTGACATGTGTCCTGCCTCATTTGTGATTGTGGCCACGTGAGCTCAATGTCCGTAATGCTGTTGATGATGTTCCACACTGTCGTGTCACTGTGCCTTGTATACACATTACACACACAAAATGAATAAAATGTTATTGTTGATTTGTACACATACTTTTGTTTTTTCAAATATTACACATCTCTAAAGCCGGTTTCAAATCATTTCACAGTTGACCATCTTAAAAAACGGTGGAGGAGCTGCCGGGACCAGCATAAAAAGCAGTACCGGCAGTACTCAGAGAGACAACCGGGAGCCGCTCCATTGCTCAACCACTACCACTTTTATGACCGGCTGTCCTTCCTTCACCCGGTGGCCGCTATGCCAAGGTATGTATCTGCAGCACTGTTGTGTACATTTAGTATTATTTATAAATATATACATTAGTTTCATTTTGGCTCTGTGGGTAGCCAGAGTATCAGGCGGGTCTGAGGTAGCAGAGTATACAGGCGGGTCTGTGGGTAGCAGAGTATACAGGCGGGTCTGGGTGCGAGTATACGGCTCTGTGGTAGCAGAGTATACAGGCGGGTCTGTGGGTAGCAGAGTATACAGGCGGGTCTGTGGGTAGCAGAGTATACAGGCGGGTCTGTGGGTAGCAGAGTATACAGGCGGGTCTGTGGGTAGCAGAGTATACAGGTGGGTTCTGAGGTAGCAGAGTATAAAGACGGTCTGTGAGTAGCAGAGTATACAGTGGCTCTGTGGGTAGCAGAGTATACAGGCGGGTCTGAGGTAGCAGAGTATACACGGGCTCTGTGGGTAGCAGAGTATACAGGCGGGTCTGAGGTAGCAGAGTATAACAGACGGCTCTGTGGAGTAGCAGAGTATACACGTGGTCTGTGGTAGCAGAGTATACAGGCGGTCTGAGGTAGCAGAGTATACAGGCGGGCCTGTGGGTAGCAGAGTATACAGGCGGTCTGGGTACACAGTAGTAATAAAGACGGCTCTGTGGGTAGCAGAGTATACAGGCGGGTCGGTTGGGTAGCAGAGTATACAGGCGGGTCTGGAGGTAGCAGAGTATAAAGACGGCTCTGTGGTACAGTGTATACACGTGGCTCTGTGGGTAAGCAGAGTAAAACAGGCGGGTCTGTGGTAGCAGAGTATACAGGCGGCTCTGTGGGTAGCAGAGTATACAGGTCGGGTCTGAGGTAGCAGAGTATAAAGACGGCTCTGTGAGTAGCAGAGTATACACGTGGCTCTGTGGGTAGCAGAGTATACAGGCGGGTCTGAGGTAGCAGAGTATACAGGCGGCTCTGTGGGTAGCAGAGTATACAGGCGGGTCTGAGGTAGCAGAGTATAAAGACGGCTCTGTGGTAGCAGAGTATACAGGCGGGTCTGTGGGTAGCAGAGTATACAGGCGGGTCTGTGGGTAGCAGAGTATACAAGGCGGGTCTGAGGTAGCAGAGTATACAGGCGGGTCTGTGGGTAGCAGAGTATACAGGCGGGTCTGAGGTAGCAGAGTATACAGGCGGGTCTGAGGTAGCAGAGTATACAGGCGGGTCTGTGGGTAGCAGAGTATACAGGCGGGTCTGAGGTAGCAGAGTATACAGGCGGGTCTGTGGGTAGCAGAGTATACAGGTGGGTCTGTGGGTAGCAGAGTATACAGGCGGGTCTGTGGGTAGCAGAGTATACAGGCGGCTCAGTGGGTAGCAGAGTATATAGGTGATGAGAATAGGGTTAATAGATGGTGCTACAGTGTTGGGGCGTGCTAGAGGGAGCAGAGATCCGATTACTGCCATCATTTCTGACCTTATTAAAGATAGCGGCCGCAGCTAAATGACATCATGGCAAAGGTAAACATGGGGTGTGGTTAGCTGCAGGAGGTTAGTGAGAGGTGTGGGTTGTTTGGCAGAGGGCGTGGTGTGGGCGTGGTGAGCGCGGCTCCAGCGTCAGATACGCTGCGAGCGCGGAACCGCGGCACATCTCCAGGAGCAGAGGACGTGTCCGGTACGTCCGTAGCCCCCGGCCTCCCCGTTGTCCGCACACACAGCCCCGCTGTGACCTCTGCAGTGTCACAGGCCCCGGCGGGCGTCTGTCATCTCCTCCTGACACTGACCTCCTCCTGATTTGATTGTCTGTGTTGTCCCCCCCCGCTGTCAGCATCAGTGATCTGCTAAGACCTGTGGGTGCACAGACGGGGGAAGTACAAATGCCAGCATGCCGGGGCGGATTGGGCGCTGTGAGGGGCGCAGGTCTTGCTGTGAGCGGAGGGCGCGAGGCCGCTAGAGAAAACGCTATAGCGGCTGTGTGAGTTAAGCGTCTGCGGCTCGCGAAGGCGCATACGCGTCTCCGCTCGCAGTGACGCTAAGGAGTTTGGGATTAGGCTACAGTGCCGGAATTTCAAACTCCCGATTATATAAATAGATTATATATATATATATTGTATACCTTTCAACCCCTTCCCTGCTTTATATAGATGATATAAGCTAAAAGTTTTGTGAATTAAGTATGTCAAGTAAAAAGTGAAGTCAGGGGGACTTTTTTTTTTTCATGTGAACCATTGGTGTTATTGATCGTCTAGATTAGATGGGATGGGGGGGGGGTGGGTGTTAATCAGGGGGTGAAAAATTATGTATTAGTATGGAATTAGCAAAGAAAGTCACGTATTCCTTTATGTTATGTACAGTTGGTTATTCTTTCATAATAATAACAAATATCTGATTAATAATACACAGATACACAGAGTCTAAAAAGCGTGCAACTTAATGTTTGACCTATGTTTTTGTTTCCAAATGCAATGCATTCACCAAATTTTTTTTTACTTTACCCACAGAGAAGCTTACTACAGAGGGCGGCGTGCTGTGAACCCTCCACCGCCAAACAGAAGGCGGCGTGGAGAACACCCACCACCACCACCACGGCCGGCGCCACCACCACCGCCGCCGCCACCAGCACCACCAACACCACCACCACCGCCGCCACCAGCACCAGCACCACCACCACCCGCCGCCACCAGCAGCAGCAACAACACCACCGCCGCCACCAGCACCAGCACCACCGCCGCCACCAGCAGCAGCAACACCACCACCGCCGCCACCAGAACCAACACCACCACCGCCGCCACCAGCACCAACACCACCACCGCCGCCACCAGCACCAACCCCAGCTTTGGGGCATGTCCGGCCGCAAGAGGAGGAACCTGGATGCCCACCTCACACCAGCCATGGTCTGATCCCGGGGTCACCTAATAGACGGCGTGCACAAAGTAATGCTGACTTTGCCCACAGTCTGATACCATTCCTGGATGAAATTCCATTTCACAGGCTACTGCGGGCAAGGTCAGCATTACAGATTGTGCTTGACGCCAGTCGCCCACCAAACCACCCAGGTGAGGTTTTCAATTTTTTGGAGGGGTGGCAACTCAGACACTACAACCTACTAGACAGGCCCACACCCCGGGACAGCCATGTGCCACCACAGAGGCCTGTACCTACCATTCCACAATGGCCACCTAACAGGGACCTACCATTTTTCCCCCACCGGCCCAGAGGATCCACCCTCAAGGGTTGCCGGAGGCCATTCATGGGGCCCTTGACCTCTTGCAGGACCAGGGTGATGGTGTCACTTTACTGGCAAGGCCGGAGGATGCGGCAACCTACCAGCAGCTGTAGACCCCTTTTTTTTTTTTTTTTTATTTTGTGTTCATGTGCATTGCACAATTTCATTGTTATTATTTCTTATATTTTCCTGTTTACTAAGTTTTTACCAAAAAAAAAAAAAAAAAAAAAAAAAAAAATTCTGACATTTTTACCATTATGGCGGAATAATACCCAGTTTACAAAAACTGCTTTGTGTCTGTCTTTTTTCAGGGAAAGGATGTGTAGGTTGTTTTGTGGGTGGGCTTAAAGTCATCATCATTATAATTATTATTTATTTATATAGCACCGATAGGTTCCATGGCGCTTTACATGAGGATAAGGTACACAAGGAGAAGTACAATAAACATAGACAATAAGGTCATAGAGGTACAACAGGAGAGGACCCTGTACGCGTGGGCTCACATTCAACGAGGGGTGGGTGGGGATACAATAGGGTGGGGAAGGTGTCGGTCGTGGGGCGTGTAGCGGGGTGTCATGGCAGGTTGTAGGCCTGTCGGAAGAGGTGAGTCTTTAGGTGTTTCTTGAAGGTTCCCAGGGTAGGCGAGTGAGTGATGAGGTGGGGCAGCGAGTTACAGAGCATGGTTGATGCCCGGGAGAAATCCTGTATGCGGTTGTGGGAAGAGGAGATGAGGGGGGAGTGTCGGAGAAGTTCTTTGGATGAACGCAGGTAGCGTGAGGGATGGTATCGGGAGATCATGTCGGAGATGTATGGTGGGGATAGGTTGTGTAAGGCTTTGAATGTCATGATGAGTGTTTTAAAGTGAGCTCTCTGTGGGGCGGGGACCCAGTGAAGGGCTTGGCAGTGGGTGTAGACAGGTGAGTAGCGTGAGGACAGATGGATTAGTCGGGCAGCAGAGTTTAGTATACATTGGAGAGGTGCAAGAGAGTTGGCAGGGAGGCCTGTGCGAAGGAGGTTCCAGTAGTCAAGGCGTGAGATGATGAGGGCATTAATGAGTGTTTTAGCTGTGTCAGGGTTGAGTAACGAGCAAATTCTTGAAATATTTTTGAGTTGGAGTGACAGGGACTTGGTTAGGAACTAGAGGTGGGCTTGAAGGAGAGGGATGAGTCAAGGATTACCCCGAGACATTTGGCGTGGAGGACAGGGGAGAGAGCATCATTAGCAAGTACTTTACGGACCGCATGGAGCATGAAGTCACCTTGGTTACTAAGTGTAAAATCATGACTCCACAGACAAATGTTGCTGACAAATAAACAGTGCCTGTGTTTGGGGGGTTACTTAATGCCTCGCTATGGCAACAAGACTAGGAACACACATGTGAGAGGCTGGGACATCTACCTGCTACACATCGCGTCTACGCGTTTTCTACAGAGCGTACAGTGGGACCTTTCTCCAGGCTCCAGCAGGATGATAGTCCAAGCAATGCCCACGATGCAAGCATAGGCTTGTTGCCTAAAAAAATTAGCTGAAGGGGCTTCATATACATTTTTTTCAGAAAGCAGGGTGCTTGGCCCATACAATAGAATTGCTTGTACTAGGAGCATAGTACATGCAATGCCCACGATGGAGGCATAGGCTTGGTGCCTGGAAAAATTAGCCCAAGGGGCTGTTTTGCATTTTGGGTATAAATGCAGGCCTAATGGCCATGTTCAGCTTGTTAGGCTGGGTGTTTCCAAAAATTAGCCCAAGGGGCTGTTTTGCATTTTAAGTGTAAATGCAGGCCTAAGGGCCATGATAAGCCTCTTAGGCTGGGTGTTTCCAAAAATTAGCCCAAGGGGCTGTTTTGCATTTTGGGTATAAATGCAGGCCTAATGGCCATGTTCAGCTTGTTAGGCTGGGTGTTTCCAAAAATTAGCCCAAGGGGCTGTTTTGCATTTTGGGTATAAATGCAGGCCTAATGGCCATGTTCAGCTTGTTAGGCTGGGTGTTTCAAAAAATTAGCCCAAGGGGCTGTTTTGCTTTTTGGGTATAAATGCAGGCCTAAGGGCCATGATCAGCTTGTTAAGCTGGGTGTTTCCAAAAATTAGCCCAAGGGGCTGTTTGGCATTTTTAGTGTAAATGCAGGCCTAAGGGCCATGATAAGCCTCTTAGGCTGGGTGTTTCCAAAAATTAGCCCAAGGGGCTGTTTTGCATTTTGGGTATAAATGCAGGCCTAATGGCCATGTTCAGCTTGTTAGGCTGGGTGTTTCCAAAAATTAGCCCAAGGGGCTGTTTGGCATTTTAAGTGTAAATGCAGGCCTAAGGGCCATGATAAGCCTCTTAGGCTGGGTGTTTCCAAAAATTAGCCCAAGGGGCTGTTTTGCATTTTGGGTATAAATGCAGGCCTAATGGCCATGTTCAGCTTGTTAGGCTGGGTGTTTCCAAAAATTAGCCCAAGGGGCTGTTTTGCATTTTGGGTATAAATGCAGGCCTAATGGCCATGTTCAGCTTGTTAGGCTGGGTGTTTCAAAAAATTAGCCCAAGGGGCTGTTTTGCTTTTTGGGTATAAATGCAGGCCTAAGGGCCATGATCAGCTTGTTAAGCTGGGTGTTTCCAAAAATTAGCCCAAGGGGCTGTTTTGCATTTTTAGTGTAAATGCAGGCCTAAGGGCCATGATCAGCTTGTTAGGCTGGGTGTTTCCAAAAATTAGCCCAAGGGGCTGTTAAATGTTTGCTAACAGAAAATAAAGGTTGATTCCTTGTGAAAAGGTGTTGTGATGGTTAATGAAACCGAAGTTAAGGTGTAGTGTTGGTTTAAGATGAAGCAGCCTCATTACCAGGTTGCAGGAACATGGTTACGCAAATCGTTACTGGTCTTGGACATACTGCTTGTACCAAAAAGACACAATATAATACAATGATTAATTATATCATATTGATGATGAACGTGGCACTTCAGCTCTGAGTACTGTCGTCTTCAGGGCTCAAGAAGTCTTGTGAAATCCAGTTCCTATTAAACTTAATTAGAGTAAGCCTGTCTGCATTCTCTGGAGTAAGACGTGTCCTGGTATCAGTTATGATACCCCCAGCGGCACTGAAAACCCGCTCTGATGTCACACTAGCTGCAGGGCATGCCAGCACCTCCAAGGCATACAACGAGAGCTCGGTCCAAGTGTGGAGCTTGGAGACCCAGTAATTAAACGGGACTGCGGCATCAGTCAGGAAGCAGGTACTGTCACTTAAGTATTCTTGTACCATGTTGGTAAGTTTCTGTCTCCGAGAGATGGTTACTGGAGCAACATGGCGCTGCAGGTTCGATGGCTTATTGAACATAGCCCACTTTGCGGACATCTTTCCAGCATCTCTTCTGGACAGCGTGGATGATTGTGCCCCGACCAAAGGCTGCTGTTGCACAGAGTTGCTAACTATGGGCAGAGTGTTGTCTGACGGTGATATTCGAAGCATATTTTCCACAAGAACACTCTTGAAATAGTCAATTGTCAAGCCACGTGGTGACTGAAACAGCAGTGAGGTGAATTTATCTTTATAACGTGGGTCCAGAAAGGTGGCCAACCAGTAGAGGTCGTTGTGCAATATGTTAATCACTCGTGGGTCTTCTAGCAGACAAGTCAACATGAAGTCAGACATGTGTCCTAAGCTGCATAGAGTCATGTCTTCAGTGTCCTCAGAACGATGTTCAATACCCATTGTATCCGCAAAGTCTGTCTCCGCCTCCTCCTCTCCAGGCCACCCATGGTGGACAGACACAAAGCTGGGGTTCTGAGTACCATCTGGGTTGACATCGGCACCAACAAAAAATGAATCCTCTTCATCGTCTTGCTCCTGTTCCTCCTCAGGAGCCATTGTTGCCTGGTCATACTGGCTTTGCTGGCTAGGTACTGCGCTGTTTAAATCTGGCTCCATAGCCATCTGCTGGGCTCTCAATGCTTCATTTTTCTGATTAATGAGGGACTCTTTCAGCAGACACAGCATGGGTATAGTGACACTGATGATGGACTGATCACCGCTCACCAGTTTTGTGCAGTAGTCAAAATTATCAAGAACCTCAGATGTGTCAGCGATCCACACCCACTCCATTGTACTAATATGTCGTGGCTGACTGCCGGTCTGACGGGCATGTTGCAACTGATACTCGGATATTGCCCTCTGCTGCTCATTGATCCTCGATAACATATGGAATGTAGAGTTCCATCGTGTCGGCATGTCACAAATGAGTCTGTGGTTGGGCAAATTCAATTGCTTTTGAAGCAATGAAAGTTTTCCAACCGCTGTTGACGAATGACGAAAATGTGCACAAACTCGACGCACCTTCTCCAGTAGGTCACATAGCTCTGGGTATGTACGCAGGAATTTCTGCACTACCAGATTCAGCACGTGAGCCATGCAAGGGACGTGCACAAGGTTTCCGAGCTTAAGTGCAGCCACTAGGTTACGACCATTGTCGCTCACCACGAGACCGGTCTGGAGTTGGAGTGGGGATAGCCACTCATCTGTCTGTTCCTTCAGACCTTTCAACAGCTCTACTGCAGTGTGCGGTGTGTGACCTAAACAGATCAGCTTCAGCAGAGCCTGTTGGCGTCTTGCTGAAGCACTGCAGCAAACCTCCCAACTTGGCCGTGATGTTGAGGGCAATTGAGGATTGGTCGAGGAAGCGGAAGATGGGGTAGTGGACATATAGGATGATGCAGAGACCCTGAATGAGGTTGTGCCAGCTATCCGTGGCGTGGGTAGGATGTTTGATGTAACACTAACATCGTTTGGCACACTCTCCACAACGTTGATCCAATGCGCGGTGAGCGAGATGTACCGGCCCTGTCCTGAACTGCTTGTCCACGTGTCCGTAGTAAGGTGTACTTTCCCGGTTACAGCGTTGGTGAGGGCACGCTTGAGGTTGTTAATGACATGCTCATGTAACGCGGGGACGGCACAACGTGAAAAGTAGTGGCGGCTTGGAACCGAGTAGCGTGGTACTGCCACAGCCAAAAGCTCACGGAAAGAGTCTGTACCCACAAGCCTAAACGGCAACATCTCGACTGCTAACAACTTAGCTATCTGGGCATTTATTTTTTTGGCTAATGGGTGGGAAGAGTGGTATTTCTGCTTCCTTTCGTACAGCTGTGTCACTGATAACTGTAACGATGTTGCTGACCGACAACTGTCTGCACTCGGGTTCAGTCTCTCTGCAACCGCTGCTTGTGATGAGTACATATGAGCTGGACCAGCTTCAGCAACACTTGATTGTGACGGACGTATCTGAGTTACCGTCGCAGTCTTTGGGTCAGATGACACTGTTGTGGAAGGCTGCACTTTTGACCACTGAATAGGGTGCTGACCAGCCATGTGCTTCCGCATACTGCTGGTGCTCTGGTTTCCTTTCCCGTGGCCTCTGCTGAGCCTTGCATGGCAGATGGTACAGATGACCACATTTTCTTGAGAAGGCCCATCTTTAAAAAATTTCCACACAGTGGCTGACCGACCTCTAGGCTTGACTGTACTCCCTGAGGGATTACTGAGGCCCACATTTGAGACATTTTGTCCACCTGTTGACAAATTTTGAGCCACAGTGGACACATTTTGGGCAACAGTGGTGACTCTTTGAGTTCTGGTGGGAGGAGTCGGCCTTGCTGCCTTTGTTGGTGGGACATACACACTTTCTTCCTCCGTGCTGCTCTGCTGGCTCTGCATCGCAACATTCCACGTGGGATCAGTTGTCTCATCATCAACCCTTCCTCTTCTAAATCTTCCCGATAACAAGATAGATTTTGCTCCCCAGATGACAAGTGTGTCACTGTCTCATCATCATCCTCCAACTCCTGAGACGGTCTAAGACTTTGCTGAAAGACACGTTCATGTGGCCGGGGTGTCTCTAAAACTTGTCCATGAATGGACAATTCTTCATCAAGTATGTCATCTACTACGGAGTCTGGCAAACCGGATTCATGTAAAGGATTATATGTACCAAATAAGTCATCTGAGTGACCCATGTCTGTGTCAACATTTTTATGGGGCTGCTGTTGGTCTGAGGAACTGTGAAGAGGTTGTGGATTAGATGACCCAGCATGGTATGTACCAACAGTAGATACAGTGCTCAAGGAACCTTGAGTGCTGCAAGAACCTGTTGTTGAGGTCTTGTCTGCCAGCCAAGACGTTAGATGCTGTTCGTCTTCCGGCCTCAATACTCGTTTACTTTCCTGACGGGGAAAGTTAGACAGGAGGAACGATCGATCAATCCTCGTCTGTCTGCCCGAACTGGTGGATAGTTGGCCACGACTACCAATGCCTGTACCTCGTCCCTGTCCCTTAGCAAGACTTTTTTGGGGATTTGGTTTTTTGTGTGACATTTTGTAATTTCTGGTGGCTTGTAAAACAAGTAGCAGGTACTATTTCGTGAAAGGTACACACTAGAGGCTAAGATATTTTTAGAGAGATGGAAGGTACCGTGCGAGCTGCAGGCAGGACACCGTACAGCTACGCACTGGCACAGGAAAAAATTGTTTAGTACGCAGAACCAGGCACACTTAGGCTGCGGTGCTGGCTGCGTGCAAGTTTACAAGTACCGTGCGAGCTGCAGGCAGGACACCGTACAGCTACGCACTGGCACAGGAAAAAATTGTTTAGTACGCAGAACCAGGCACACTTAGGCTGCGGTGCTGGCTGCGTGCAAGTTTACAAGTACCGTGCGAGCTGCAGGCAGGACACCGTACAGCTACGCACTGGCACAGGAAAAAATTGTTTAGTACGCAGAACCAGGCACACTTAGGCTGCGGTGCTGGCTGCGTGCAAGTTTACAAGTACCGTGCGAGCTGCAGGCAGGACACCGTACAGCTACGCACTGGCACAGGAAAAAATTGTTTAGTACGCAGAACCAGGCACACTTAGGCTGCGGTGCTGGCTGCGTGCAAGTTTACAAGTACCGTGCGAGCTGCAGGCAGGACACCGTACAGCTACGCACTGGCACAGGAAAAAATTGTTTAGTACGCAGAACCAGGCACACTTAGGCTGCGGTGCTGGCTGCGTGCAAGTTTACAAGTACCGTGCGAGCTGCAGGCAGGACACCGTACAGCTACGCACTGGCACAGGAAAAAATTGTTTAGTACGCAGAACCAGGCACACTTAGGCTGCGGTGCTGGCTGCGTGCAAGTTTACAAGTACCGTGCGAGCTGCAGGCAGGACACCGTACAGCTACGCACTGGCACAGGAAAAAATTGTTTAGTACGCAGAACCAGGCACACTTAGGCTGCGGTGCTGGCGGCTGCGTGCAAGTTTACAAGTACCGTGCGAGCTGCAGGCAGGACACCGTACAGCTACGCACTGGCACAGGAAAAAATTGTTTAGTACGCAGAAGCAGGCACACTTAGGCTGCGGTGCTGGCTGCGTGCAAGTTTACAAGTACCGTGCGAGCTGCAGGCAGGACACCGTACAGCTACGCACTGGCACAGGAAAAAATTGTTTAGTACGCAGAACCAGGCACACTTAGGCTGCGGTGCTGGCTGCGTGCAAGTTTACAAGTACCGTGCGAGCTGCAGGCAGGACACCGTACAGCTACGCACTGGCACAGGAAAAAATTGTTTAGTACGCAGAAGCAGGCACACTTAGGCTGCGGTGCTGGCTGCGTGCAAGTTTACAAGTACCGTGCGAGCTGCAGGCAGGACACCGTACAGCTACGCACTGGCACAGGAAAAAATTGTTTAGTACGCAGAACCAGGCACACTTAGGCTGCGGTGCTGGCTGCGTGCAAGTTTACAAGTACCGTGCGAGCTGCAGGCAGGACACCGTACAGCTACGCACTGGCACAGGAAAAAATTGTTTAGTACGCACAACCAGGCACACTTAGGCTGCGGTGCTGGCTGCGTGCAAGTTTACAAGTACCGTGCGAGCTGCAGGCAGGACACCGTACAGCTACGCACTGGCACAGGAAAAAATTGTTTAGTACGCACAACCAGGCACACTTAGGCTGCGGTGCTGGCTGCGTGCAAGTTTACAAGTACCGTGCGAGCTGCAGGCAGGACACCGTACAGCTACGCACTGGCACAGGAAAAAATTGTTTAGTACGCAGAACCAGGCACACTTAGGCTGCGGTGCTGGCTGCGTGCAAGTTTACAAGTACCGTGCGAGCTGCAGGCAGGACACCGTACAGCTACGCACTGGCACAGGAAAAAATTGTTTAGTACGCAGAACCAGGCACACTTAGGCTGCGGTGCTGGCTGCGTGCAAGTTTACAAGTACCGTGCGAGCTGCAGGCAGGACACCGTACAGCTACGCACTGGCACAGGAAAAAATTGTTTAGTACGCAGAACCAGGCACACTTAGGCTGCGGTGCTGGCTGCGTGCAAGTTTACAAGTACCGTGCGAGCTGCAGGCAGGACACCGTACAGCTACGCACTGGCACAGGAAAAAATTGTTTAGTACGCAGAACCAGGCACACTTAGGCTGCGGTGCTGGCTGCGTGCAAGTTTACAAGTACCGTGCGAGCTGCAGGCAGGACACCGTACAGCTACGCACTGGCACAGGAAAAAATTGTTTAGTACGCAGAACCAGGCACACTTAGGCTGCGGTGCTGGCTGCGTGCAAGTTTACAAGTACCGTGCGAGCTGCAGGCAGGACACCGTACAGCTACGCACTGGCACAGGAAAAAATTGTTTAGTACGCAGAACCAGGCACACTTAGGCTGCGGTGCTGGCTGCGTGCAAGTTTACAAGTACCGTGCGAGCTGCAGGCAGGACACCGTACAGCAACGCACTGGCACAGGAAATTTTTTGTGGAAAAATGGCACCAAAATTATTTGGTAGACTAGTGCCAAAAATAAGAAAAAGCTTAGGATTACAGCTCTGCGGAAAGCTGGGTGAACTAAGCTCTGAGGATGGTGCTGGATTCACTGTAAGGCTGCTCCTATCTCCCCTTCCTTACAGTCCTGTACAGCAATCCTCCGTCCTGGTAGTTCTGAAAAGAACTTTTGGGTTATGTGTGAGGAATCTTGACTCCTACACTGCGTCCTGTTAGTTCTGAAAAGAACTTTTGGGTTATATGTGACTCCTACACTGCCTAACTGTCCCTAGATCTGCTCCAAGTCTCCCTGCACTAGGTCAGCTCTTCTCAGCAATGTGCCCAAAATGGCGGGGGCAAGCCTTATATACTGCCTTGCCTTGTCATAGATGACATAGGCATCACGATGGACAGCAGCCAATCATAGTCCTGACACAACCAAAGCTGCTATGCCATTACTGACTATGATTGGCTATCTTCACAAGTTTTCTGACCTAACACGCAATGCTGACTAGTAACATAAAAGATTCTGGATTCGCGAGTCCCGAATAGAGAATACAGGACTCGGAATCGCAGACTCGCTAGGATTCGGACTCGTAGACTCGCTCAGACTCGCTGCTGTTTGGGGAGATTCAAGCTATATAGCGATGTGATAGAGCGAGTCTAGCGAGTCTAGCGAGTGAGAGAAAGTAAACTATGACAAAACTAAGATTGCCATTCACTTGCATTGGACTCGTTACTGAGCGAGTATTCGCTAAAAGACTCGCCGATTCCCGAGTCCAGCGAGTCCCTTAAGAATCGCCGAGTAACGAGTCCTAGCGAGTAGACTCGCTCATCCCTAGTCTTATCTCTATTATATAGAGGTATATGTATGGCGACAAGGGTCTGCTCACCTGTTCTGGTTGTGTAACCCACAACCAGTATGAACGCTTAGTCAGTAGCTGCTGCTGGATCCACACATCCATGGGTCACCGCGGTCAGAAATCAGCATATGAGGACAAAGTGTCGTATGATCCGTGCTGCTACCACAGGAAGACCAGGACAATGGAACATCTGGTTGAAGTAGTTTCATGAATGTTCCTGAGGAAGGAGCTGGGAAATACCTCCGAAACGCGTCGGATTAAAGAACTACTTCAACCAGATGATCCATTGTCCTGGTCTTCCTTTGGTAGCAGCGCGGAGAGTACGACACTTCGTCCTTATATGCTAGTGCGGCACATAGACACACACTGCAAAGATTGAGGCAACTTCTCCACTTTTTATCTGGTTTCAGGTGTGATTTTTATATTGCCCACACCTGTTACTGCCACAGGTGAGTGTGAATGGGCATCTCTTGCTGGAAACAACGTTTTCTTTACCCAGATTTGTGGAAAGGTGCCAACAATTTTGCCGAGGCTATTTTTGGTGGTTCTATATGAAATTGCCTTTTTTTCTAATTTTTTGTGTTATTCCAATAAATTAACATATATACAACAAAACATGGGGGATTGTGGGAATATTCTGGGAGAAGTACGTACGTTTCTGGAACAATTCAGGGGTGCTAACATCCTTGGCCATAACTGTATGTGTTTATTTATTTTCTAATAGCTTTAATAAAATTTTCAATTAATACTGATAATTTTCTGCAGGATAGACATAGTTTGTATTTTAGAACTCAACTTTTTGGATTTGACAATGTCGTCCATGGGTTTAAATTTCTTGTTGATTTGTGTTTATTTATTATAAAAATAGGAACTTAATTGAAAATTTGGAAAAAAAAATTATGCATTTTTCGGCTTCTAAAGCATAAAATCAAACACCATAAAATAGTTAAAGAGTCACTTTAATTTTAATTTAATTTAATTTCATAAATTAATATTATTTTATAATATACATAGATTATCAGAGAAAAGTGGACTGATCATTCATTTAAAAAACGCTCATAGGTAACGTCTGTATTTAGTAAAGTCTGATTGTTACACTGCTGAGATGGGAGATGGATAGATTATATCCACCTACCGTCTACATGGAATCTTATCAGCACCAACGATCGTCCCTTATCTCAGTAATGTAACAATTTGTCTTCGCTCAATATTGATTTTACCAAGACTTCAGAATTTTCAGAATGAATGATCAGTCCTGGAAGAGAAAGAAACAAATCTATGTGCTAAAATATATTGATTCATGAACTTCAAATGTCTCTATTTGTTGGACTACAAGAGGCACTATTTCCCCCAAAAACTAAAATGAGGGTGCATCTAATAGTCTGGATGTACCTTACCGGAGGGCTCGACGGCGGTGTAGTGGGGTCACAGGAAGCAAAGTCACTTCTGCAGGAAGTTGGCAGCGGCATGCATGGGTCGGTGCTGCGGTTCCGGGGTTGGGAGGATGGGGTGTACCAGCATCGCGAGCCAGACAACATTTGTCTTCCAGCGGTGGACGCAGTGGACTTTGGGAAAATGACTAAGGAGGCAGCTCATACGCAGATTGAGATCTTGGGGGGATGCTTTGGGCGGCCCTGGGTTTGGACGAGGGGTGTGGAGACACCGTGAGTCAGACTCAATAAATGACTTTTTATACTTACCAAATTCTTGTTGGCTGGGTGTTCCTCCACGCACTTTGTCAGCGAGACGGGTCTCCTCGCTGTCCATCTTCATCTGTGATTCAAATTACCCGCCCATTGTGTCCTCGCAATGAGCGGGTCACGTGCTGCAGGCCCCGCGTCACTTCCGCCCGCCGCGTCACTGGTACACCCAGGCCAGCTTCCGAGCATGCACAGATGGCATGCTCAAGCCGGCCTGGGTGCGTCACAGACCCAGCGATGCGGCGGGCGGAAGTGACGCGGGGCCTGCAGCACGTGACCCGCTCATTGCGAGGACACAATGGGCGGGTAATTTAAATCACAGAAGAAGATGGACAGCGAGGAGACCCGTCTCGCTGACAAAGTGCGTGGAGGAACACCCAGCCAACAAGAATTTGGTAAGTATAAAAAGTCATTTATTGAGGGTGTACTTAGTTAGATTTAGTCAGTCAGGGATGGTTAGAATAGTAATTTAAGCGTCCAGGGACAGATATTTATAGCTTAGATAGCGATTTTTTGCTGGTTGGTTCCCTTTAAGCCATTTTCATGAAGTCCATCACGTCTACCACCAGTAAAGCTATGGAGGGTGTACTTAGTTAGATTTAGTCAGTCAGGGATGGTTAGAATAGTAATTTAAGCCTCCAAGGACAGATATTTATAGCTTAGATAGCGATTTTATGCTGGTTAGTTTCCTTTAATTGATTTTGATCTTCTAATGGTGTATGCCGTGGACTTTAGGAATATGGCTATGGAGGCAGCTTTCATGCAGATTGAGATCTTGGTGCAATGTTTCGGGCTCTGGGCTGGGAGAAGGGAATGTTGCGGCAGTGTGAGCTGGGCGCCATAGCTCTACTGGCCGTGGATGCGATGGACTTCAGGAAAATGGCCCCATTGATCCATTGATCTTCCAGCGGGGGACGCTGTGGACTTTGGGAAAATGACTAAGGAGGCAGCTCATATGCAGATTGGGATCTTGGGGTGATGTTTCGGGTCCTGAGTTTGGAGGAGGGGTGTCGAGGCATCGTGAGTCAGATGCCATAGCACTACTGGTGGTGGATGTGATAGACATCAGGAAAATGGCCTCATTGATCTTTTGATCTTCCTAATGTGGACTTTAGGAAAATGGCTATGGAGGCAGCTCACACGCAGATTGAGATCTTGGGGAGCCGAGTTTTTAAACATTCATTTCACTTTTTAAGCCAATACAGGAGACATAAGTTGGAAAGAAAACATTTTCTAAAATCTATTGTATTTTAGATATTAAATTATCATCCAGTGCTCGTCATGTAAGGGGCGGTAAAGGGGAGGGAGAAGTTGCAGAACATCGTCAAGGGGTACTTAAGTGACCATACGTGCATCCTTTCTGATGCTTCAGCTCACTTTAATTATTGGGTGTCCAAGCTGAACACTTGGCTCGACCTTTCCTTATATGCCTTGGAGGTGCTGGCCTGCCTGGCTGCTAATGTGCTGTCAGAGCGTGTTTTCTGTTCTGCTGGGGCAATCATCACTGATAGGCACACATGCCTCTCTACAGAAAATACAGACAGCCTTTCTCTGATTAAGTTCAAAAAGGACTGGATATCTCTACAGTCTGTAATCTCTCCAGATGACAGCAAGCCAACCTAAATTTACCAAAAATGCTGATTCATGCTACTGGTTTGTGCCACATTGTGACTGAGATAGGGGATACATATTCAATAGAAATCTACTGTCAGTCACCCTAATTGGCAAAAACACATGCATGGCTTGTGCCACATTGGTACTCAGATAGGGGATACATATTCAATCTAAATTTACACTGACTGTCGATGACCGACTGATGGCCCTCTGAAAACTTGAATTGAGGACCACAACTACTACAGTAGTAGATAATGTTTGTCATGGGAAGCCCTTGTCATGGTATCTTTCTGCACCTATGACACAGCCTCTGAACATTTGAATGTAGGGCCACAGAATCACATGGAGGTGGAGGAGGAGGAGGAGGAGGAGGAGGGTGAAGCCCAATGCTACAATGAGCACATTGTAAACTCCTATGGAATATATTTTTCACTATCTGAGTTCAATGAGGCAGGGACCACCCAAATGTCTAATTAAGAGCGGTCACTCCAAAACATATGTTACAGAGCCATCTCTGGGCCCTCAGAAATCTCAGATTTCCTGCCTACTGCAGGTCCTCTGAACACTTGAATCACATGGAGGTGGAGACGGAGGTGGAGAGGAGGAGGGTGAAAACCAACGCTACAACAAGCACATTGTAAACTGCCATGGAATATGTATTCCGCTATCTGAGTGTCAATGGGGCCCGCCCAAATGTCTAAGTAAGAGCGGTCCCTCCAACATGTATGTTACAGGACCACCTGAGGCCTCTGAGGTCAAAGATCAACATACCTACTGGTACATTGTAGCTTCCTTGTAAAGTGCTGGGGAATAGCTAACTGAAAATGATGTATGACAGAGGGACAGAGGGACAGTCAGGGCCCTCCCAAATGTAAAAGGCGAGAAAAAGCCACAACAGTGCGTGTGATCAAACCCTACAAGCAATATTTTTTTATGTCTCTAGTTTATTTAGTCTTGCATACAAGTGATTATGCCGGAAAAACTGTTTGTGAACCTTTTTGACCTGTTAAATGCAATTTAGGTTAGGTTTGGTAGTCGCTCTTGTGCATCTGTAAAGGCCCTGTTACACAGGGCAACATCTCCGGCAACATCGCCGGCAACTGACTGGAGCGCACACGTTTTTGACCAAGATCGCTGTGCTCCTGTCAGACGGAGAGACATCACCGGTAACACAGCGGCGATGTTGAAAGCAACTATCGCTGACAGGGTTCAGTTCAACCCTGGCAGCGATCCTTAACATTGCAGTCAATGGGGGAAGTTGCTTGCAACATCGCTGTTGCGGTGTCACACTGGGCGATTCAGGCAGATCTCCTGAGCAACATCGCCACGTTTCAGGACAATGTCCTGAAACCTTGGGATGTTGCTGAAGCTACTATCGGCGTTGAAATCACCCTGTTGCACGGGGCAACTCACCAGCGACGTTGCCACAACTTGGCCACACCTATGAGTTGCCAGCGATGTTGCCGGAGATGTTGCCCCGTGTAATGGTACCTTAACAGTGGTGTAATCCTGCAACAAAGCTATTCCCGCAAACCATATGTGAGTAAGAAATGCTGCAGGCAGATTCTCCAGGCACTTCCCATTATGTTTCATCACTTTCCCACCATTTCAGCCTTTTCCTCAGGCCCCCAGATCTCTGTGTAGGGTCAAGTGACTCACCGTAGGCCCGTGGACTTTGGTTTAGACAGGCTGTAGCTCCTTCCTCCTTGTCACGGGTGGGCCGCGCCTGCCGGTACTGAGGCCCGGTTGAGTGCAGATCAAAAGTTGAAGACGTCTTGTAGGAACAGATTAAAGGGGTAAATTTATTCGTGACACCACCTATGAGTAGTTCGGTAATCGTTACCGACGCTGCGGAACCTCCGGGGGATGGATAGCAGCAAGATGGAATGCTCCCCACAGGCTGAGCGGTGATCCCCGGAGGCTGGAGCTGCTTAAGATGTTGTGCGGCAGCTGCGGTTACCTTGTGTGCTTCGGGTACGGGAAGGCTGCTTCAATCCCTATCCAAGATGTATGTTATGGATGTTCTGGGGAGCCTTGGGTCCCTCGGTGGGTACACCGCTGGTTAGACGACTAGAATTTGGCGGGTGGTGGGGTGCTCCTGTAAAGCTGCTCCTCCACTCTTCTGGTTCGCGTAGCAGAGGTGAACTGCTGCCAGCTTCGGTACCAGTGAACCGGCTGTGAGTTGGGCACGGAGGTATTTTGGAACCCGTGGTTGGTGATGCCCGATCCCGGTTGTTGAGGCCTCAGGTGCTAACACCCGACCGGTGACGGCCCGGAGGCTGCACGAGGTGCAGAGCCCCCGCTCCTCTCCAAGTTCAAGTCTGTGTCTTGTCTAGACTCACTCCCAGACTCACTTCCAGACTAACTAACTAAGTGTCTGTACTTCTCCTACACTACCCTTACACTCCGCCCACCAGGACCTTGGATTGGCCCTCTATGTTAAGTGATGCATGCGGGGTTTGGATCTCTAAGTTAACCCAATGACTGCTGGGTCGGAGAATATTGCGGCTGCATTTATGGCTGCAATACCCTCCTGTGACGCACTCGTTGCGAGGCGCCACACTAGCAGAAAATTGCTCGCATTTCCCATTGATTTGCATTGTACTCGCTATCCGGAATGAATACGTGATTATCAGAAAGAACTCATAACGAGAATAGGGATTACCAACATTACGGTACTCGCTCATCACTACTGGTCCACCCAGCAGGGGAAAAATGGCTGATTAAAGCCCATCACCCAGATCTAAGATTATGCCAGAGCCGGCTACACAGAATCACACCTTCCTCATCAGATAAAGTTTACAATTTAGGAAATAGACAGTCATACTGGGGAGTATTGCATGTAGTGCAGACAGATGACATAAACAGGGTTTACAGTAAATGCAGATATTATACCAGGGGTTGAATTAAGATGAGTAGTTCAGCAGATATGACAGCAAGCAGTATTCTCATCATACCTGCATGAAGAGAAGAGAGGATGACTTTTAATTAACTGCCATTGAACTAACTGCTCCACGTAGCAATGATGACACTTCGCATAAGGGCAGCTCCCTTATAAATTCTGGTCTGGGGTAGAGTTAGTCAGTTCAGTTCCTAGGAGGACTGAGGAAGACATCCTGTGGACTGGAGCAGTGCTAAGCTCGTCCTAGGAAAGCTGAAGCCTAGCTTGAGGGACCTGTAGGCAAGTGTCTGAGGAAGTCAAGGAGAGTCTGGGGAGTGGAGCGGTGTCGAGCTCACCCCAGTGTAAAAAGTGCCAAGAACCAGACACCGAAGTCCGATGATGTGCAGGGCCTAATGTCCCGGCAGCCAACACCAGAGGGTGGGGGATTCCAAGTCGCCCAGCCACACCAAAGTGCCCGCAGGCAAAGCAGCATCAAGAACCCAGGAGTAGCCACTCCTTGCGGGGTGAGGAGAACCCCTAGTTGCTCCCAGGTTGCATGGACTCCTAGTAACATCGCCTATCCTTGCACCAATACCACCATTGAAGGACCTGAGGAACCAACAACCGTGTGTCTGTCTGTTACTTTGCGCCCTCCATCTTGCACCCCAATGACCTTTCAACATCCACTGACCTGGGGATCTGCTCCACCTGTGGGGAGCCACTCCATCCCAGATGCCCGTCCATCGCCCTCAGAGGTTCGGCAGCAGCAGCGGCTACCCATAGCCGCAAAACATGGGTGGCGTCATGATCCATTATCCCTATTATTCATTACCCCTGCATTTTTAAGTGACTCCGCAGGGCCACGGAGCCAGGTCTCAGCCCCCATGCATCCGTCAAGAGACCGAACCAGCCTGGATCTGAGCACCCCATGGCCCTGGGGGCAAGTCAGTGGCCACATGAGTGGCACATGCGTTCTCTCTGGCCCCCCCATGCTCTGTGTATGCCTCTCTGTGCCCCCAACCTCCCTCTGTCTGTGCCTCGCAGTGCCCGTGTGCCCCCTCGCCTCCCTGTGCCTATGTGTACCTCCCTGTGCCTGTGTGTGCCTCCCTTCCTCCCTGTGCCTGTGTGTGCCCCCCACTTGCCTGTGTTTGTGTGGCGCCCCAGATGGTCAGGCGTCACACCGGGGTATTACACCCATAAAAGCGGTGTAATTTTCCCCAACTGTAGGTGGATGCAGAGGCAGGTGGGAGGGACCCAATTCCAGCAGGTCAGAACAGGAAAGTTGCAGACTGCACCTGAGGGAAGATGAAAGGGGGTCCTGAGGGGACCTTGAGAGAGGGTGCCTGACGCGTGAGTCTTGAGAAAAAAGGGGAACCCCTGTGCGGAGCAACCATACTCCGGTGAGCTTCCCCAGTCCACCAAAGCCGGATCCGAGGAAACGGCCAGAGTCCAGCTCTGAAGTCGTCAACCAACTGCTGCGGTTTGTTTACCGACCACAGCACCCTGCCGTTACGGAGCGGTCCACCCGTCATTCCATAGAGGTCGGGGTTGAAGTTGAAGAGGCAGAAGGGAAGGAGAGGAGCCCCAGGATTACCTTGAGGGAACAGGGAAAGGACTTATCCAAGGCAGGGAACACAGGACACAGGTTCGTCAACTAAGGTATACCACGGGTACCTTTATACCACTTTGCATCCACTTACAGCCACACGGAAGGCCACCTGTTATCTGTGTCTCTGTGCTACCGACATTGAACCTCTCTTTACTTCTACTTAACGCTGCCCCGGAGGCCCAGCTTTACCTATAGAAAGCTATACCACCTAGCCGCAATACCAACGCCCTCCGGAGGACTGTGGCGGCACTGGTGACCTCTCACCAGGTACTACAGGTGGCGTGACAAAATAACGTTTACCTCATCAGCTTCAATTTATCCCCCCATTAGGAGTCTGCCCCAGGGTCACGGGCTCAGTTATCGCCACCAGTGATTCCCCCGAAACCCGAGTACCCGGTCCTGGGCGTGACCTCTGACCCTTGCCTCCCTGTATCTGTGCCTCCCTGTGCCTGTATGTGCCCCCTCGCCTCCCTTTGCCTGTGTGTGCCCACCTTACCTGTTTGCCCCTTGCCTCACTGTGCCTCCCTATGACTCCCTGTGTCTGTGTGTGCCCCCTCCTCCCTGTGCCTCACTGTGCCTGGGTGTACCCCCTGTGCCTATGTATGTGACTCACCGTGGCCGGCTGACTCCGGTTGATACAGGCGATTCTTCTCCTTCCTTGTCACGGGTGGACCGCGCCTGCCGGTAGTGGGGCCCGGTGTAGTGCAGATCAAAATTGAAGACGTCTTGCGGGAACAGATTAAAAAGGGGTTTAATTTGTTTTATTCGTGACGCCACCTATGAGTAGATTCGGTAAGGGCTACCGACGCTGCGGAACCCCCGGGGGATGGACAGCAGCAAGATGTTACGCTCCCCACAGGCTGAGCGGTGATCCCCGGGGGCTGGAGCTGCTCAAGATGTTGTGCGGCAGCTGCGGTTACCTTCTAGTTAATGACGGACAGTTCATAAGGAATCACGGACACAGATAGTCTCTGCAACGGTCTTTACTGTAACCAGCAGGCAGTACATGGCTTACAGTGGTTGAGTAGTAGACCGGGTGGACTCCGCAGTGATAGTGTTCCTCAGAGATCCGCAGTGTTCCTCCATTCTACCTACTTAGTTCCTTCTTTTTACCAGCGTCGCCCAGGAATACCAGGTCGGGTACGGGGAGGCTGCTTCAATGCCCTATCCATGATGTACGTTCTGGATGCTTTGGGGAGCCTTGGATCCCTCAGTGGGTACACCGCTGGTTAGACGACTGGAAACTGGCTGGTGGTGGGGTGCTCCTATAAAGCTGCTCCTCCACGGGGCTGGTTCGCGTGACAGAGGTGAACTGCTGCCAGCTTTGGTACCAGTGAACCGGCTGTAAGTTGTGGGCACGGGAGTCTTTTGGTGAACCCGTGTAGATAAGCCCAATCCCGGTGGTTAAGGCCTCAGGTGCTGACACCCGACCGGTGACGGCCCAGGGGCCCGCACGGAGTGCGGAGCCCCCGCTCCTCTCCAAGTTCTAGTCTGCTCTCGTCAGGTTCTAGATTCCTTTCTTTTTCTGACTCTATTCTCGTCTCCTCCACTACCCTAACACTCCACCCCCTAGGACCCATGATTGGTCCCCTGTTCTAGGTGTTGTATGTTGGGTTGGATCTCAGAGTTAACTATTTCACTGCTTTGTCAGAGAATATTGCGGCTGCAATACTCCCTTGTGACGCGCTCGTTGCGGGGGCCACACTCCCCCTTGGTTAAATTAGCTTGTCCCCAAGCGTCAAACTACTCACATTACAGAGGTTTTTACATTTTATAATTTACAACAGGTAATACACTTTTATTAATGACAGGTCATATATGCATAAAAGTGAGGTAGATAAACAGGTTAACACACTGCGCGGACTTGGCGGGCGGTCGGCTGTCCTTAGAATAAAAGTTCAGGCTGTAGCCGCCAAGTCGCAGTGTTACGGTGCCAACAGGAAGAAGTCTCGTTTAATAGCAAAGTTCAAACAACAACAGTCACTTATGGAGGGCAGTGTTCCGGACCCGTATAGCGAACCACCCATCACGGCATATATGGCGCTCATAGGTTACAATGTCCCCTCTATACAAGTCTCGGCTTGGATGGCCTCGCGGTAGGTGCGATTCCACATCACGGCGCCCCACAAACACTTCAGTACTCACACCCTCCTCCCTTACGAATCCCCACCCGGTGGACAAGTTAAATGTGCTTACCCACCCGGTTTTACGGAATTGTTCAGGCAGTGGAGATTGGCGGCGAGCCTCGGCACGAGCCTGCATGTTGGCTTGCAGTCGAGTGTGCCACTCGTCTCTCCGGATACGACGTACCTCTTCGTCGGAGTGATGCGGCGTGTGGATAAAGTCACTACGGCGTGTTGGTTGTTGAACCGCTCGAGCTTGGTGGGCAGTCTGGAGTGGAGCCCGGTTCAACGGAACCGGAGAAGACACTGTTGCGGCGGCACCCGACCAGTGCACCCGAGCTGATCGCCCGGCAGAAGGGTTCCTTGTGTCTCCCCAGGCGAACCCGGAGTAGAGATCCTCAGGTGAACTGTAGATCTCCTCGTCATCCTCCTCGACCTCCTCGATGACTACGTCGGGCTGCTCGGCTGGCGAAGATGATGGGATGGAATCCTCTGGATCGGTGGGTGGCTGTGCTGCAAGGTTCTCCTCGGGGTCGCTGTGCAGGACTTCCAGGCTGCCTGCCTCTTCTTCTGTAGCAGCGGGAAGTGGTGTTTCAATCCCGGTCACCAGGTAGGCCTCTGTAGTTGCAGAGGAGGCCTCCGGTTCAAGGGAGAAACAGGCGACAGTCTCGGTAGTGTGGAAACCAGTCGCAGGTTCCGCAGGTGGAACCAGGTAGAGATCGGCTTCTTCGTGGGAGCGTGTTGGAAGCTCCGGCTCTGGAACGGGGTCGGCTGCGGTTTCGTCCGCTGGAACGGGTCGAGTTGTGGTCCTCACTGGAATAACACAGTCTATGGGCTCCGGTGACGAAGCTGGACAGGTGGTGGGCGACGGTGAGGTGGTGGAAAAGCTGGCGATGTCGTCTGGGCTTGGAGAAGCTGTACCCGGTCGGCTCTGCTGCATCGCATGATGGAGTCTTCTGCCTAGGGTCGCGCTCCAGCTGCGAATCGTCCACTCCACAGTCTCAAGTAGTCGCACCCGGAGGTCTTGTAGAGCCTCTAGCCAGAAGTCGGGGCTGCCGTCTATAGTAAGGGCAGGATCCGGACCCGGTTGGCCTATGGCTGCTCTGGCCTCCGCCTCGACCTCCCGCATTAGGTCTTGGAGTCTCGTGCTGGCCATTCTTCTTGGAGGGAAACCACACCCGTTCAACCGGTAAGCGTTCTGGTAGAGCTCGTGAAGAAGTCTTCTCCGTCTGTCGGTATGTCTCTGACACTCCCATTTCCTGTGGGCTTTTGTAGTCCAATGGTGGGAAAAGTCTTTGAGGTCCGCCCCCATGGTTGATTCGAGCAATCAGGGCGGACAAAGAGTTTGGCGCCTTTTGTCTTTAGCCCTCCCACGATGAGGAGGGGGTTGACTCACTCCTGGGCTTCACGTGGCGGCTTCTTGTGGCGGGAACGCCATCTTGGGCGCCATCTTGACCCAATGGTGTAAAGGCGGAAAGTTCTTTTAGGGACGAACAAAGTCCAATTGTAGACAATAAAGTCCAGTTTAAGCACAATATACCCGTTGGGTAACGGGCCTGCTCGTATCCTGTTCGTGACGCCATTTTCTGACTCACCGTGGCCGGCTGACTCCGGTTGATACAGGCGATTCTTCTCCTTCCTTGTCACGGGTGGACCGCGCCTGCCGGTAGTGGGGCCCGGTGTAGTGCAGATCAAAATTGAAGACGTCTTGCGGGAACAGATTAAAAAGGGGTTTAATTTGTTTTATTCGTGACGCCACCTATGAGTAGATTCGGTAAGGGCTACCGACGCTGCGGAACCCCCGGGGGATGGACAGCAGCAAGATGTTACGCTCCCCACAGGCTGAGCGGTGATCCCGGGGGCTGGAGCTGCTCAAGATGTTGTGCGGCAGCTGCGGTTACCTTCTAGTTAATGACGGACAGTTCATAAGGAATCACGGACACAGATAGTCTCTGCAACGGTCTTTACTGTAACCAGCAGGCAGTACATGGCTTACAGTGGTTGAGTAGTAGACCGGGTGGACTCCGCAGTGATAGTGTTCCTCAGAGATCCGCAGTGTTCCTCCATTCTACCTACTTAGTTCCTTCTTTTTACCAGCGTCGCCCAGGAATACCAGGTCGGGTACGGGAGGCTGCTTCAATGCCCTATCCATGATGTACGTTCTGGATGCTTTGGGGAGCCTTGGATCCCTCAGTGGGTACACCGCTGGTTAGACGACTGGAAACTGGCTGGTGGTGGGGTGCTCCTATAAAGCTGCTCCTCCACGGGGCTGGTTCGCGTGACAGAGGTGAACTGCTGCCAGCTTTGGTACCAGTGAACCGGCTGTAAGTTGTGGGCACGGGAGTCTTTTGGTGAACCCGTGTAGATAAGCCCAATCCCGGTGGTTAAGGCCTCAGGTGCTGACACCCGACCGGTGACGGCCCAGGGGCCCGCACGGAGTGCGGAGCCCCCGCTCCTCTCCAAGTTCTAGTCTGCTCTCGTCAGGTTCTAGATTCCTTTCTTTTTCTGACTCTATTCTCGTCTCCTCCACTACCCTAACACTCCACCCCCTAGGACCCATGATTGGTCCCCTGTTCTAGGTGTTGTATGTTGGGTTGGATCTCAGAGTTAACTATTTCACTGCTTTGTCAGAGAATATTGACACGCTCGTTGCGGGGCGCCACATATGCTCCCACCTCCCTGTGCTTGCACCTCCCAGTGCCTGTGTGTGCCCCCCTGCCTACCTGTGCCTGTGTGTGCCCCCCACCTCCTTGTGTCTGTATGTGCCCCCCATCTCCATGTGCCTGTATGTGTCCCCCGCCTCCATGTGCCTGCGTGTGACCCCCATCTTTCTGTGTCTGTGTGTGCCCCCCACTTACTTCAAAGCTGCAGCTCTCCAGCCAGTATGCAAGGATGACAGTCTGAGGCTCCTCAGGCGGGACTTTACTGTGCCGCTGGAAGTAAACAGTCTCAGGCAGGGATGAGCTTACTGGGTACTCTACCTAAGATCTTCAGCATTACTTCACAACAGTTTATAGCTCTTTTAAGGCCCTGTCACACATGTCAATGTCGCTAGAGATATGATCGCTGGCGACATTGACGGCTGATCGCTGGTGTGCTGTCACACAGGCAGACTCACCAGCGATCAGTACCAGCGAGCACGCTGGTATCCATGTAAACAAACGGGTAACTATGCACCGCACGGCGCTTAGTTACCCACTGTTTACCATGGATACCAGCTTCCAGCGCTTATTGAGAGGCGCTAGGAGCTGACTGATCGCGCGTCTCCCGGTATCACCCGCAGCGATGCTGTGTGCCCACCGGGCGACCATTGCCAGGTTTTTGGACCTGTCTGAAAACCTGGCGACCATCAACCAGCGATTTATCACTGGTTGATTCACCATGTCATACGCGTCAATATCGCTGCAACGTCACGTGCAGCAGCGACATTGACAGTGATATTGACGCGTGTGACGGCCCCTGTAGTCACACTTTAACACTTCAGCACTGCTCCGGGTTACTAGACTGTGCAGCTCAGGTGGCGTTTCTGGGTTGTTCCCTCAAAGTCCTTTCAGGCCTCTCAGTCTCAACGTAGTACCTCACCCACGGGTTCAGTCTGGTCGTCGCGGACTCACAGGTGAATATATTTCCCTTACAGTCAGGGTCACCATTCCTAGTATGACGACTGTGTTCTTAGTCCGTGGTGGAAATTTAGGCTGCAGGTCATAAAGCACCTGCCCCCCACCAATGTGTCTCATGATTAGGGTCTGGATTATCCCCGGTCACTTCTTCAAGGCCAGTTTTCTGATTGTGGCCTAGCCTCCAGTGTCCCAGGTTCAGATATTTGGGCACACCAGGCTCCTTTTCACTCTTACTGTTGCTAAGGGTGCCTCCGGATAGCTAAGGTCTATTGGGCTTCCGGGCCTTTTCCTCCCACCTTCTTTCAGCTGTGGGGTGCCTTTCAGTCTTTCTCCTTCCTGTCACCTCCAGGCTATTGAGTCGGCTTTCTCTCCTCGCAGCTATGCCTCACGGGATTCTGTGCCTCCAGGGAACCCAAAACCTCCTGGGAAGACTCTCTCACTACTTCTCCAACCACCTTCTTCCTTCAGTGTTCACTCTCCAACTGCTCAACTTCTAGTGTGTCTCCACCCTCTTATCAATGCTCACCTACACTCCACAAACTTTGCTATATACACCCGCCGGGTCGGTGTGCGCTGCGGTGTGGGTGTGTTTTCAACCGTCCTGCCTTACCTGGCTGCACTTCCTTCTGTGACCTCCTGGTCGCAGGGGCGCCACACCCCCACCTCCCTGTGCCTTCCTGTTTCTGTGTGCCTCCCAGTGCCTGTCTTTACCTTGCATTGCAGAAAGGATCTGAGGTGATGTTACGTGCACCTGATCACATGACCGTGACATCATCACACGGGTCCTGTATGCAAGGCAAGGCACAGAGGTCAGTTGAAGACGTGAGGGAGGGGCAGTGATGGACAGTTTATGCAGCGCTGATTATTGGTTCCTCTGCCAGCGATCACTACATTTGGACACCCATCTCTTGGGTGTTCAAATATGTTGACCAGAACTTGTTCTTGCCTCTGGCCAATCAGAGGATAGGAGGATACCCTAACGGCGGAACTTGATGATGTATAGGACAGGGTAATTATTATATTAGATGGAGACTAGAGTAATGCAGAATCAGATGACTGGTCCAGATGAAGGAGCACAGAGAAATATACAGCAGGGGACAGGTCTACAATTAGCAGTACATTAATGTAAACTGTGATGGACATCCTTAGAGGAAGGAGGGCTGTGGAAATATTGACTTAGAAACAGACTTCAAGATTAAACGTGATTAACGTCTAGGTTGTCTGAAATGCGTAGATGTGTCTGTTCTGTGCCTTCCTTGTTTAATCCTATGTTTTTAGTTATGGAATATAAGTAGTGATGGGCGAATCCTAAATTACTCGGAATCGCTTGACTCTAGCGAGTCCGAGCTCGGGACTCGCTACTCGTTGCGAGTCTAGCGAGTCCAATGTTAATGAATGGGGAAGCGAGTAATAGCGAGTAACATAGTAACATAGTAACATAGTTTTTAAGGTTGAAGGAAGACTTTAAGTCCATCTAGTTCAACCCATAGCCTAACATGTTGATCCAGAGGAAGGCAAAAAAAACCCATGTGGCAACACTAAGCTCCACATTGGGGGAAAAAATTCCTTCCTGACTCCAGATACGGCAATCAGACTAATTCCCTGGATCAACGTCCTATCAAAGGATCTAGTATATATAACTGGTAATATTATAGTTTTCAAGAAAGGCATCCAGGCCATTCTTAAATGTTAGTAGTGACTCCCTCATTACAACATCATGTGGCAGAGAGTTCCATAGTCTCACTGCTCTTACAGTAAAGAATCCACGTCTGTGATTATGATTAAACCTTCTTTCCTCCAGACGTAGAGGACGCCCCCTTGTCCCCGTCTCTGTAGAGGACGCCCCCTTGTCCCAGTCTCTGTAGAGGACGCCCCCTTGTCCCCGTCTCTGTAGAGGACGCCCCCTTGTCCCCGTCTCTGTAGAGGATGCCCCCTTGTCCCCGTCTCTGTAGAGGACGCCCCCTTGTCCCCATCTCTGTAGAGGATGCCCCCTTGTCCCAGTCTCAGGCCTAAGAGTAAAGAGATCATTAGAAAGTTCTCTGTACTGTCCCCTCATATATTTATACATTATTATAAGATCACCCCTAAGCCTTCATTTTTCCAAGCTAAATAACCCCAAGTTTAATAACCTGTCTTGGTATTGCAGACCCCCCAGTCCTCTAATAACCTGTCTTGGTATTGCAGACCCCTCAGTCCTCTAATAACCTGTCTTGGTATTGCAGACCCCCCAGTCCTCTAATAACCTGTCTTGGTATTGCAGACCCCTTAGTTCTCTAATGACTTTTGTCGCTCTTCTCTGGACCCGCTCTAGTTCAGCTATGTCTTTCTTATACACCGGAGACCAGAATTGTACACAGTATCTAAGTGTGGTCGCACTAGTGACTTGTATAGAGGTAAAATTATGTTCTCCTCATGAGCATCTATGCCTCTTTTAATGCATCCCATTATTTGATTTGCCTTTGCAGCAGCTGCCTGACACTGGCCACTAAATGTGAGTTTGTCATCTACCCATACACCCAGGTCTTTTTCAGTGACAGTTTTGCCCAGTGTTTTACAATTAAGCACATAATTATACCTTTTGTTTCCTCTGCCCAAGTGCATGACTTTACATTTATCCCCATTAAAGCGCATTTGCCATTTAGCAGCCCAAGCTTCTAGTTTACATAAATCCTCCTGTAATATAAAATTGTCCTCCTCTGTATTGATTACCCTGCAGAGTTTAGTGTCATCTGCAAATATTGAGATTCTACTCCGTGTGCCCCCTACAAGGTCATTAATAAATATATTAAATAGAAGCGGGCCCAACACTGACCCCTGTGGTACCCCACTGTTACCTGCAGGGCCCAACACTGACCCCTGTGGTACCCCACTGTTAACTGTGACCCATTCTGAGTGTGTTCCATTAATGACCACCCTTTGTTTCCTATCACTAAGCCAGTTCTTAACCCACTTACACATATTTTCCCCTATCCCCATTGCCCTCATTTTATGTATCAACCTTTTGTGTGGCACCGTATCTAAAGCTTTTGAAAAGTCCATATACACCACATCCACTGCATTTCCTTGGTCCAGTCCAGAACTTACTTATTCATAGAAGCTTATCAGATTAGTTTGACAGGAACGGTCCCTCGTAAAACCATGTTGATAATGGGTCATGAGGTTATTTTTCTTCAGATACTCCAGTATAGCATCTCTTAGAAAACCCTCTAGGATTTTACCCACAGTCGAGGTTAAGCTTACTGGCCTATAATTTCCAAGTTCAGTTTTTGTCCCCTTTTTGAATATTGGCACCACATTTGCTATACGCCAGTCCTGTGGTACAGACCCTGTTATTATGGAATCTTTAAATATTAAAAATAATGGTCTATCTATGACAGTACTTAATTCCTGCAGCACTCTGGGGTGTATCCCATCCGGGCCCGGGTATTTGTCAATTTTAGTGATTTTTAGACGATGCCGTACTTCCTCTTGGGTTAAGCAGGTGACATTTAATTGAGATTTTTTGTTATCACTGATCATATTGTCTGTCATGGGATTTTCTTGTGTAAATACTGTTGAAAAAAAGTCATTTAGCATATTGGCTTTTTCCTCATCCTCATCCACCATTTCACCCAGACTATTTTTAAAGGGGCCAACACCATCATTTTTTAGTTTCTTACTATTTATGTAGTTAAAAAATATTTTGGGATTCTTTTTACTTTCTCTGGCAATGAGTCTCTCTGTCTCAACCTTTGCTGCCTTGATTTGCTTTTTACAAATGTTATTTAATTTTCTGTATTTATTTAATGCCTCATCACTACCTACTTGCTTTAATTCCCTAAATACTTTCTTTTTGTCACATATTGCACTTCTTACTGCTTTATTTAGCCATAGTGGTTTCCTCCTATTTCTAGCATGCTTATTCCCGTCCAGCCAAGTCTCCGAAATCCCCACCATGAAATTCATGAAATAATAAAAAAAAGGGCTCCCCTATATTCTTGTTTCCGGCCAGGTACAAATAGGCACCTGGGGGTTGGGGGCAGCCCGTCGCTGCCTGCTGGATCTGGCTGGTTCCAGAAAGACCATGTAATTTTTTTTCTGAAAAATCAATAAAACAATCCTAAAAAAGGGACTGCATCTTTATTAACCCCTCGCCCATGGTCCAGGGTTTAATAAAGATGCAGTCCCTTTTATTTACATTGTTTTATGGATTTGTCAGAAAAAAATTTCACGTGGGCTTCGCTGTATTTCTGGAACCAGCCGGATCCAGCAGGCAGCGATGGGCTGCCCCCAACACCCAGGTGCCTATTTGTACCTGGCCGGACACAAGAATATAGGGGAGCCCTTTTTTTTAATTATTTCATGAATTTCATGAAATAATAAAAAAAAAAATGCGTGGGGCTCCGCGCAATTTCTATGTCTAGCCAGGTACAGCTAAGCAGCTGGGGACTGGAATCCGCAGCACAGGGAGGCCCAAGCTTTCTGGGCACCCCCCGCTGCAAATTGCAGCCCGCAGCCGCCCCAGAAGATGGCGCGTTCATTGAAGCGCCATCCTCTGGCGCTGAACCCCGCTCTTCCAGCGGCCCTGGTGGCGGTGGCACGCTGGGTAATAAAGGGGTTAATACCACCTTTGTTATACAAGCTGGTATTAAGCCCGAGATTCTTAATGTCAGGCCAGGTTTGACCCGGCCACTAAGAATCTCCAATAAAGGGTTAAAAAAAACACAACACAGAGAAAATTTTTTATTAGAAATAAAAAAAAAAAGCCATTAGGGACTCCATCTTTAATTAAAAAAATCCTCTTCCGTCCGACGCAGTCCAAAACACGATGTCCTCTCTGCTACATTCCCTGTGCATAGATATAGATGTCTATGCACAGGGAATGAGCAGGCTGAGAACAATCTCAGCTCTGCTACATCATCTCTGTGAGCAGGCGGGCTCTAGGACCCTGGAGCTGCGGCAGCCTGCACAGAGAAGACAGCTGGACTCGGCTCGCAAAGTAACAGCAGTTACTTTGCGAGTTTCCCAGCGATTACTTGCACAATACTCAGACCAATGCAAGTCAATGGCAATCCTAGTTTTGTCAGAGTCTGTGACAAAACTAGGATTGATATTGATTTGCATTGGACTCGTGCGAGTAATCACTGGGAAACTCGCAGAGTACCGAGTCCTGCAAGTCCCTTACTACTCGCCGAGTAACAAGTCCTAGCGAGTAGATTCGCCCATCCCTAAATATAAGGTTTATTCTGCACTTGCTGTTCCTGGAAAAAAAAATTTCTTTTGATCTTTTGTATCTTAAAACTGACTTGTAACTGCAAATACTTGGTGTCTAATTTTTCAATGAAAATCACCAAGCTTTGTGTCTTTAATCTGTTGTGTAACATCTAAGTGCTAAATTCTGATGTGCAACCACCAAGCTGTTTGTCTTACGGTAGATCTATAACCACTAAGCTGTGTGTTCGTTATGGTTACCTGAGGTGTGTCTCCGTGAGAGACGCCGAAAGTGGTGGTTCCCCCACTCCTTTAGCTGCCTTGTAGTTGTGGCAGACAGGGAAATAAAGGGGTTGATGTCAGCTGTTTTTAGCAGCTGACATCAAGCCCTATTGGTAATGTCAGACGCCAGCATGCCAGCCAGCCATTAGCAATACTTTCTTTAAAGAGAAAAAAAAACACACAGAGAAAAAATCCTTTATTGCATATAAAATAGACAGAGATGCCTCGTTATGCAGTTTATTAGCTCCTGCCAAGGTCCCCTCTGACGTAATAGGGTCATTTTAAAATGTTTAACTTATCCCTCAATTAAAGCCGCGCTGACGATGATTGCTTGGGTTTTCTATCAAGAACTGACTCATCAACGCTCGCTCCGAATTTGAGATTGGTGAGCATGTACAAGGAAAGATCGCTCATCTGTAATGATGTGTAAATCAGTCTCATTTCAGATATGCAACGATGAAGCTCCGAGTCTTTGTCCTGATGTGTAACCGTCTAATATTAATAATAATAATAATAATAATAATAATAATAATAATAATCTACTATATAATTGTCTAAGGCGTATGTCGGTCACAGAAATCGTGCGCCAGACAGAGGCCACTCATTGGTGCCCACCTGCGCTCCTCCTGCCCCCCTCCGCTCCTCCTGCCCCCCTCGCTCCCCCCTCCCTCTGCCCCACCGCTCCCCGCAGCCCTCCTGCTCCCCCTGACAACTCTACCCCCCCTAGCCCCCGCTCCTCCACGGTGATAAAAATAAAAAAAATCCCATAAGAATAAATAACCTCCGCCGGCTCGCTGCTCCACCTCCGTCTTCTAGCTTCTAGAGGGCTCGAGGACCTGTCGTTGCCTGAGAAACCGATCAGCTGATTGGTTTCCCAGGCAATGACAGGTCCTGTCCTGTCCAGGGAGCTACAAGACAGAGGTGAAGCGAGCCGGCGGAGGGTAAGTATCCTTATGGGATTTTTTTTTATTTTCATCACCATGGAGGAGCAGGGGAGCAGGGGGGCCGCGGGGAGAGGGGGGGGCAGAGAGAGGGGGGAGCAGGGGAGAAGAGGAGGGACAGGAGGAGCGGAAGGAGGCAGGAGGAGCGCCTCCATCCTGCCCCACGTATCCATCCTGCCCCCGCTGCCGGCCGCTGCATCCTGCCCCGCTTGCTCCATCCTGCCCCCCCCTTCACCCGCTTGCTCATCCTGCCCCCCACCATCCGCGCCCCTGCCCCGCTGCTCCATCCTGCCAGCTCCCCCATCCTGCCCCGCTCCCCCTCCCCCGGCCCATCCTGCCCGCCCGCTCCATCTGCCCCCTCCTGCCCCCCTCGCCCATCCTGCCCCGCTGGCTCCATCTGCCCGCGAGCTCCATCCTGCCCCCCCTCTGCCTTCCATCCTGCCCCCCCCACCATCTGCCTGCTCCATCTGCCCGCTCGACTCCATCCTGCCTGCTCACCTCCATCCTGCCCCCTCTGCTCCATCCTGCCCCCTCGGCTCCATCCTGCCCCCCTTCTGGCTCCATCCTGCCCCTCGCTCCATCCTGCCCCACTTCTGGCTCCATCTTGCCTCGCTGCCGCTCCATCTTGCCCTGCTCACTCCACCCTGCCCCCCCGCCTCCATCCTACCCCCCTGGCTCCATCCTGCCCCCCTTCCGGCTCCATCCTGCCCCCCTTCCCGCTCCATCCTGCCTCATTCCTGCTCCATCTTGCCCTCCGTCACCATCCTGCTCCCGCTGCTCATCCTGCCCCCCCCTCCGGCAGTTAGCGGTTTCCCAGGCAACGACAGGTTTTAAAGGCCTGTAGGACCTAGAATATGGAGGTTGAGCGAGCCAGCGGACAGGTGAGTATCCTCACTGAGGATTTTTTTATTTTTACTTTTACTGTTGAGGAGCGGGGCCAGGAGGAGCGGGGGGTATCGCCATATACCATAGTGCTGCTATACATGTACTGTAATGTACCACCATATACCATAGCGCTGCTATACATGTACTGTAATGTACCGCCCTATACTATAGTGCTGCTATACATGTACTGTAATGTACCGCCATATACCAAAGCGCTGCTATACATGTACTGTAATGTACCGCCATATACTATAGTGCTGCTATACATGTACTGTAATGTACCGCCATATACTATAGTGCTGCTATACATGTACTGTAATGTACCGCCATATACCATAGTGCAGCTATACATGTACTATAATGTACCGCCATATACAATAGCGTTGCTATACATGTACTGTAATGTACCGCCACATACCATAGCGCTTCTATACTTGTACTGCCATATACTATAGTGCTGCTATACATGTACTGTAATGTACCACCATATACTATTGTGCTGCTATACATGTGCTGTAATGTACCGCCATATACTATTGTGCTGCTATACATGTGCTGTAATGTACCGCCATATACTATAGTGCTGCTATACATGTACTGTAATGTACCGCCATATACTATTGTGCTGCTATACATGTGCTGTAATGTACCGCCATATACTATAGTGCTGCTATACATGTACTGTAATGTACCGCCATATACTATTGTGCTGCTATACATGTGCTGTAATGTACCGCCATATACTATAGTGCTGCTATACATGTACTGTAATGTACCGCCATATACGCTGCTATATATATATATGTAGTTCACTCACGTTGACTGAACAAGTTCTGTCAGTCACAGTTTGTCAACTACATACATATTCTAGAATACCCGATGCGTTAGAATCGGGCCACCATGTAGCAATAATAATAATAATAATAATAATAATAATGTAATCTGCCATCTCTTTCTTCATTCCATCTCTCCTCGTCTTCAGCTGTCGGGTTCGGAGCAGCAGATCTTTAGGTCATTAGGGATTGTTCCTGCTACACAGAGATCTGTATAAAAAGCCGAGATGGCAGCAACAACAGACAGCAGCAGGAGGAGGCAGCAGGAGGAGGCAGCAGGAGGAGGCAGCAGGAGGAGGCAGCAGGAGGAGGCAGCAGGAGGCATCTGCAGGAGACACGAGCTGGCGGCAGGTCGGCATTACAGGAATCTGGATAATAAATTCAGCCCAGAACATTTATCCCTATATGATACATTGTGATCAAAGTGTAAGAAATCATATGTCTCATGTACCCATTGACATCTACTACATTATCTGTACCCAGAGATATCACTGTGTTATGTGGTGTTACATAGGACTGCAGGTGACATCTACTACATTATCTGTACCCAGAGATATCACTGTGTTATCTGTGGTGTTACATAGGACTGCAGGTGACATCTACTACATTATCTGTACTCAGCTATCACTGTGTTATCTGTGGTGTTACATAGGACTGCAGGTGACATCTACTACATTATCTGTACTCAGAGATATCACTGTGTTATCTGTGGTGTTACATAGGACTGCAGGTGACATCAACTACATTATCTGTACTCAGAGATATCACTGTGTTATCTGTGGTGTTACATAGGACTGCAGGTGACATCTACTACATTATCTGTACTCAGAGATATCACTGTCTTATCTGTGGTGTTACATAGGACTGCAGGTGACATCTACTACATTATCTGTACCCAGAGATATCACAGTGTTATCTGTGGTGTTACATAGGACTGCAGGTGACATCTACTACATTATCTGTACTCAGAGATATCACTGTGTTATCTGTGGAGTTACATAGGACTGCAGGTGACATCTACTACATTATCTGTACTCAGAGATATCACTGTGTTATCTGTGGTGTTACATAGGACTGCAGGTGACATCTACTACATTATCTGTACTCAGCTATCACTGTGTTATGTTTGGTGTTACATAGGACTGCAGGTGACATCTACTACATTATCTGTACTCAGAGATATCACTGTGTTATCTGTGGTGTTACATAGGACTGCATGTGACATCTACTACATTATCTATACTCAGAGATATCACTGTGTAATCTGTGGTGTTACATAGGACTGCAGGTGACATCTACTACATTATCTGTACTGAGAGATCACTGTGTTATGTTTGGTGTTACATAGGACTGCAGGTGACATCTACTACATTATCTGTACTCAGAGATATCACTGTGTTATCTGTGGTGTTACATAGGGTCTGCAGGTGTCATCTACTACATTATCTGTACTCAGAGATATCACTGTGTTATCTGAGGTGTTACATAGGACTGCAGGTGACATCTACTACAGTATCTGTACTCAGAGATATCACTGTGTTATCTTTGGTGTTACATAGGACTGCAGGTTGCGTCTACTATATTATCTGTACTCAAAGAGATATCATTGTGTTATCACTGTTTACATGCCATAAATTTTACCATAACATGCAAGAAACTGTAAAGGCCCCGTCACACATGTCAATGTCGTCGGCGATCTGGTCGCTGGTGAGCTGTCACACAGACAGACTCACCAGCGATCATTGGAACAGCGACATTGTGGAAATGATTTAAATATAATTTCCACGATGTCTACAGGCTGGTATCCAGGCTAAACTGCGGGTAATTAGGCAGCGCGCGCTGTCTAGATACCCGATGTATACTTTGGTTAACAGCCTTCTCCGCTCACCGGTTGGTATCCAAGGTACACAGCGGGTAACTAGGGTCAATAATGTGGTAAGATTGCATGGAATCCCTCTGTTGTATCTTATAACAGGGTGCAATTTGTCTCCAAATTTGGGAGAGCGTTTTGCAAAAAATCGAGCATAGAATTATCATTTGCCTCTACTCATCCCTCTGAAACCAATGATCAGGCAGGGAGGACAATCAGTCGTTGCAGCAAATGTTAAGACATTTTGTTGCTGCTCAGTAGGAGACTGCTCCTTGTTTTTACCTCTTGTGGAGTTCGCCTTTAACAGATGGGTCAATCGGGCCACTGGAACCTCGCCTTTTTGTAATTATGGTTTCCATCATCATTTTGGGGAAATTTCTAGAATAAGTGTGGGACCCCACGGGACCGCCTGGAGCAGGGAAAGATTTCCACATCATGTAAGCTTACGCACAACACCTTCCACTAAAGACCTGAAGGGGGAGCTCTACTTGCTGACTTCAGGCAAGGTCCCCTATAAATGTAGTCCTGGGGGCGGAGTTAGTCAGTTCAGTACTGAAGAAGACATCCTGGTGGACAATGCCGCACTAGGCTGAGCAAGCCTGACCAGCATGAGGGACCCAAGAGTGAGAGTCGGAGGTGAGACGAGTTAGCCAGGGGGAGTGGAGCCATACCGGTTCACTCAAGAAGAGCAACGTCGACAACCTGGACACCGGAGTCTGAGACTGCACGGGTCCAGTCAGCCCAGCGGTAAAGACCGGACACCAGGGAGGCTTCAAGTCTCCTGGCGCAGCAGCGCTTGAGGCACAGCCACCCACACAGCCAGGGGCCGCAGTGGATATAGCGGTGCCCACATCAGGGCTCTCACCGCCTGCCATACAAGTGAGGACACAGGAGAAGATCAGGGTCTAGCTTCAGACAGTCCAGGACTAAAGCAAGGGAAGCCTGTGGAGATCCCGAACTGCTCCCAGACCACTCGGACTGTACCCTGGACTTCACCTTCCTCATATCATCAGTAAAGGTATGGAAACAACAACCCTGTGTGTGACTGGTATTGCGGCCCCTGATCCTACTCCCATCATAGACTGTCCGCAACCCTTAACTTTTACTGCTGCCCCTGGGGATCCCGTTCCACCTACAGGGAGCGAAACCATCTTGCTGCTCCACCATCACCCCGGAGGTCTGTCCAACAGTGCCGGTAATATTACCGGAACCATAGATGGCATCACGAATCATCTTTTATTTTATTTCTATTGACTTTAACCCCCCCTTTTTAAGTGACCACAATGATCATTGGACCGGGCAACAGGCCCCGTGACATCCCCGGTGAATTACAACACCCGAGACCAGGTACCCTAAGGCCCTGGGGTGGGTCATAAGTTCTGGGTGTCCTGGGATGGAGGTTCTCATACAGAAATTCAGGATTGTTTGAAGGGAGGTTCACAAGAATATTGGGTTGGCGTAAGTTTGTCAAAAACAGAAAGCCGATAGTAAGCGTTTAGCTAGCCCTTTTTCAAGGTAGGAGATAAGGTCGTGTTATCTTTGAAAAATATTAAGTTGAAGGTGCTGTCAACAAAGTTAGATCCTAAATTTATTGGTGAGTTGTTTGTGATCGGAAACCTGAGTAATTTACCCCAAAATGTACCGTATTTCATTCAAGAAAAAAGTTTGGGATTTAAAATGGTCCTACAATTTTCCAAAACGCTCACCGAAAGACCCGGTGGCTGGGAACAACATCTAACCACCTATCACCTAACCGTATATCGGGTCTACCATTTTTTTCAAACTTTAGAATATTTTGGCACTTTAAAATATTTCTTTTAAGCTTCCTGTTAGTTTGCTGGTATTTTGACAAGTCCAGGAAGCTTACAATGTTCTTAAAACATCCTTTTAAGAGAGATTAATATTTTTTTTAATTTTTTGAGCATATACATATATATAATTTTATTTATTATTATTATTATTATTATTATTATTATTATTTTAGATCAAACCTTTACAATTTTATTTATTTATAAAATATATATTTATTATTGCAGTGGGTCAGCAACGTGCAAAGTCATCCCTACTACACTTATGTGATAGCAATTCAAATGATAAAAACAGCCTATGGCCTCTATGTGCTTCACATACATGATCTTATAGGTCTGTTCCCACTCATGAAACACCATAGTATGGATATTGCTTCTTGAGAATGGGCAATCACTTTATTTCATTCCATTCCATACATTTAGGCTACACATTTTTGACATGTGCCCACTTGTACCTGCATTGTTATTTTTCATTTTGTTTTTTTTCTACAGCCATTCATAGGTAACCTTTTTGTGTGTTTTGGATTATTTACCTTCAGCTTGAGGTCATGGACAGATGGCCGAACATTCTCTTTTCAGGATTTTTTTAGTAGACAGCAAAATTCATAGTTTCATTTACCACAGCCTCTTCCAGGTCCTGAAGCAGCAAAACGGCCCCAAACCATCACACTACCTCCACCATGTTTCATTGTTGGTATGATGTTGCTTTTCTTAAATGCTGTTACTTCTACACCAGATGTAATGGAACATTAACCTTCCAACAAGTTCAACATCCAAACCTTCAGAAGTCATTCCAGGAACAGGGTGAGCTAGGGACCCCAGTCCAGTTTGCCTTTGCCCATCTTACCATCCTGCCTCTTGATTCCCTATCCACTATATTACCCCATGACATTATCTGCGACCCACCATTTTTTTGAAGCCATTATTGTTTCAACACGAGCTCTTGCATGACTGGTGCAGGAGTTCTCTATGGAGGTTTCTATCATGTGTTACCATGTGGTACAGCAGCTACAAAAAGGTGTTGGGTATCTGGCCTCTGCTCATGCTCTGGCCATACCAGAACCCAATATATCCCTCTCTGACTGATTTTTGGGAGGGAGAGATAAGTTTATTGTATTCAGAGAGGCCTGTGATCTCTACTTCAGGCTCCAACCTTGTTCTTAGGGAAGTGACAAGGGTGGAGCCAGGCCTGGGCCTTCTCTCTGCTGACCGATTTTCCATTTATGCGGTCGGTGGAGGAGTTCTTTGTGGCTTTGGCCCAGGTGTATGTTGACTCTGATGCCATCTCCTTGGCTGATTTTAAACTTTATACGCTCTGGTAAGGAGGAGTATTGCTCTGAGTTCAGGAGATGGGCCACAGACACTCAGTGGAATGACCCTGCTCTGAGGATTCAGTTCTGTCTGGGTTGTCAAATCGGCTACAAGACTCCATGACTCAAGTACGATGCTCCGGAATTGCTGGAAACTGCAATGGGTCTTGCTATTAGGTTGGATAGATGCCTGAGTGAGAGACCAGAACCAACCCTGCCCCTGGTAGCCATCCTTGCTGTGAAGGCTACATGTGTGGGTTCTGACATTCCTAAGCAGTTAGGGAACATGATTTCTTATACTAGCCCATCTGCAGTTCATCAGGTCGAAAGGTCTTGTTTCTTTTGTGGTCAAGCTGTTAGCTTTATTAGGGTCTGTCCCAGTGGCGTAACTTCAGGCCCATGGGCCCCGGTGCCAAAGCTCCAATGGAGCCCCAAATTATTGCAAATCTTTAATGGTATTAGTCTTTTTCTATAGGCCAAGGGGACTTTTGGGGCACTCCTAGGCTGCAGGGCCCGGGTGCGATCGCAACCCCTGCACCTATTGTATTTACGCCCTTGGTCTGTCCACACTGCTCTAAACTAGCTTTTCAGCCACTGCCATCCCTTGTGGATAAGAGGCTGAGTGCTACTGTCTCTACCATATTGGTCAGGCCTGCCCCTATGTCTCCAGCAGAGGTGCTTAAACACCTAGCAGAGAATACAGGTAAACTCAGCCTACACCTCAGATTAATGGTGGGCTCAGGTGTTATCCTGAGAAGAGTGATAGTGCGAGGGTGGTGACTTCCACAAAGTCTTTTGTGAGAAAGTTTCCAGAGAAGAGATAGAGACATATCTCCATTTTTGTCCCCCCGAGAATGGATCCTCTGTCTGTAATTGTATGAATGATAATAGACATGCAGGTCCAAACCTGAGTGTGGATGATTTTGAGCGAGTGTTGTCAAAACACGTTGGGTGGAAGTGTGCAGCTGGAGCTCCTACTGCCGGAGTTATTGGTCTGTTTAGGATAGCGACCATTTTCAACCTTGTGTTGTTCCAGCTTGAACTTCCTCCGGTGCTAAATACCCATAATATCTTCCACAGGTCATCTCTCAGGAGGTTTAGACTTTTAATGGACCAATGCTAGACACATCAAGGCAAAAAAGCGCTTTCTCCCCTAGAGACTTGTCGAGACTGCACACTACACTCAATTCAATGCAGCTAATCGACTCATGGAGATACTTGAACCCGTCCGTGAGAGACTACACCTTCTACTCCAACCCTCACAGGTCCTATCACCGTATAGATTACATTCTAGTACCAAGATCATTTCTCCCCAGACTGTCCAATGCTAATATAACCCCAAACGTGTATTCAGACCACGCTACCGTATTACTGTCCATAAACATATCCAAATCACACACAGGAGCTAGATCCTGGCAGATTAATGATTCACTACTAGACTTACCCGAGGTGCGAACACGACTTAACAAAAAACTTCAACAATATTTCCAACAAAATGAAACAGAGGAGATTTCACCCCAAACTCTTTGGGAGGCACATAAAACAGTACTAAGAGGTGAACTTATCTCCATAGCTTCCTATTACAACAAAAAGAGACACCAGAAAGTTCAGAGCTTATATGACGACATAGCTAAGCTAGAGATGCTACACAAAAAATATACAGACCAGGCTACCCTGGAATCTCTGATTGATAAGAGACAAAAATTGAAAGACATCATTAATGCCAGCTCTGCAAAATGGTACGCGTCATGGAAGAATAGGATGTTTGTACATGGAGATAGGGCCTCTAAATTCCTCCTCACACAGCTCCGTAAAAGGCAAGCTCGCACACAAATACATTCTATCAAGAATGCTCAAGGTGTGACAGCGCAGAACCCCACACATATAGAGACAGCCTTCTTAGAATACTATAAACAGCTCTATAATTTACGCCCAAGCGACACTGCAGCTACTAAACTTCAGAGAAAATTAGATACTGTTTCCTTCTTGCAGAGATTGAACCTCCCTACACTAACACAACTTCAACAACAGAAGCTAACTAAGCCCTTCACGCTGAGTGAGCTCCAGTCCGCCCTGTCGAGGTGCCCCAAAGGTAAAGCCCCTGGTCCAGATGGGTTTTCGGCGCAATATTACAAAACCTTCGCTTCGCTCCTCC
Organism: Allobates femoralis; assembly: GCA_033576535.1. Classification (NCBI taxonomy): domain Eukaryota; kingdom Metazoa; phylum Chordata; class Amphibia; order Anura; family Aromobatidae; genus Allobates; species Allobates femoralis. Next base: position 742,472,480 of record JARQOC010000002.1, on the reverse strand, counting down.
TGCCCCGTCTCCTTAAGATATGTAATGACACGTTGGAGGGACGTCCACTCCCACAACAAATGTTGGAGGCAAAAATCTCCCTAATACACAAAGAAGGCAAAGACCCGACCTCCTGTAGCAGTTACAGACCAATATCATTACTAAATGTGGATCTGAAACTTTTAGCCAGTATGTTTGCAAGAAGGGTCACCGAGTTTTTGCCAGATTTGATATCACTAAACCAAACGGGTTTCGTGGGCGGGAGAGAGGGAAAAGATAACGTTCACAAAATCCTACACCTCCTTCAATATACCAAAGCTCATAAACTGCCACTAGTATTGTTGGGCACAGATGCTGAAAAGGCCTTCGACAGGGTGGACTGGGCTTACCTGGAGGAAACATTATTACACTTCGGCTTCCCACCCATGATAGTTACAGCCATTATGGCAATGTACCAGGACCCAACTGCACGTATTAAGATCAATGATGCACTAACGCAAAGATTTACCATCCATAATGGAACCAGGCAGGGCTGCCCGTTGTCTCCACTGCTGTTTATTCTGGCGCTAGAACCCCTATTGATTTCTATACAGGAAAATCAAAATATAGAGGGTATCAAAATAAACAAATCACAATTTAAAACGGCAGCCTTTGCTGATGACCTACTAATCCTTTTGACCAATCCACTAAAGGGACTCCCAGCCTTGGTAACCCTAATGGAGACGTACGGCAGCCTCTCTGGTTTCAAGATTAACATATCTAAATCCGAAGCTCTAGATCTACATACACCTACACACACATTGACAAAACTGAAAAAACTATACCCGTTTACTTGGCCTAAGTCCCATATTACTTACCTAGGAGTGAAGATAGGCAGATCAGATACAGAATTGTTTAAATTGAATTTTCCCCATCTATTCGACTCTGTAGCAACCCTTATCAAAGGGTGGAGAGACTCCTATTTGTCATGGATGGGTAGGAAAAATATAATAAAAAGTCTGGTCTTGCCTAAATTCACCTACTTATTCCAGATGCTACCCATAAAAATACCGTCGTCTTATCTTCAAAAAGTGAATTCCCTCTTCTCTACGTATATCTGGAAGAATAAGAAACCGCGCATATCCTATCGTCTACTGTCACTCTCCAGGAGGGATGGAGGAATGGGTGCGCCAGACATCAGACGATACTATAGAGCGGCCATTCTAACTAGAACAGTAGATATAATTCGTAGCTCCAAGGATAAGCAATGGCTCGAGGTAGAGGAAGCGCTCGTCCCTCTCTCTCTTAGATATCTCTTCTTAGTCCAGATGCGCCCTAACTCTGAAGTTTGTATATTAAACTCCCACACTAAAATTACACTCAAAATATGGCAAGATTCCATAAACATTTTGGCACCGCCTCTATCCCCCCTACTTAAGCTCTCAGACATTCTCGCTCATTCACTGCCACACCCAGGACAGTCAGAGGGGGAACTAAAATATTCCAACATTTCTGTAGACCAGCTAATTCAGGAAGGAACACTTCTCCCTCTCTCTGAACTACATCAAACTCCAGACTTATCATCTTTAAATTTTATACATTATGGCTCCATCAATGCACTCCTAAAACGTCATATTAAAAATACTAACCTATCTAGAACTTTAACAACCTACGAAATACTCTGTGCCAAGGCCTCCAGACCCAAGAAAATATATTCCACCATCTATCAAGCATTAGTAACCTCGGACAAAGGTCTAAAAAGAGCATATGTCTCACATTGGGAAAGAGACTTGGGTTACGAATTCACACCGACCCAGATTCTCCACATATATAAACAATCCCATGGTCCCTCCCAATGTGTCCGTGCACAAGAAAACACATTCAAAATAATAACAAGATGGTACCACACGCCAATACGGAGCTCTGGCTGGTACGAGGATAATAACACGCTGTGTTGGCGATGTGGAGCGAGCCCTGGCAACTACATCCATATTTGGTGGCAATGTCCAGCCATCGCTGTATTCTGGCAGCAAGTTGAGAACCTTATCAGCACTATAATACGAAAGGATTTAAAATTAAAACCAGAGACAGCCTTACTGAACTTCTGGATCTGGCCAGATCACCAAAAAGCATCTCATTTGGCCCAACATATACTTAATGCAGCTAAACTACTAATACCGACACACTGGAAAACTACTGGTCTCCCGACACTGTTGCAACTAAAAGACAAAGTACACTCATTTTACCATGTAGCTGAAACGGTATCCCTGGTGAAACATACCCGAACCACCTTCTTGGATGTCTGGCAACCATGGGTCAACTATAGAACTTCAACCCAGAATACATAAGCTATTCTATGAACATTGTAATACACGCTTGCTTGTGCCCACCCTCCCCCCCCCCTTTTATTACCCCTCCCCTCACATTCCATATCCAACTGCCCCTACCTTCACTAAGTATACCCTAACTCTACACTATCTTAGTTTATTTTCTTGTTGTTAACATTACACACTGTCCGTACTTTACTGGGAACAACTACCTTAACCCATTGCTTATTAAACTAGCCTGAAATGTCAGAACAGAAGATATGTTCCATCTGACAGAAGAGCCCATTTAACTACGTCTTTCTTTTGGCTACGATTGTACGGCATGTATTTTATAAGTATTTCAAAAGTGATAACATACTATGTAATGTTCATTTTCTCTTAATAAAAAGAATTTTGAAAAGAAAAGACTTTTAATGGACATACCCGGTCCAGAGGCCTCTCGTAAATGGGATACTGTCATGTGTTGTCCGCTTTACAGTCCACATGTAATGCTGCTGTAGTTTAATCAGAGTTTATTTCCTTTAACACTTTTAGAGTTAATGCCAGAAAGCTGTTGTAGTCTATGCGGTGTGCGGCTCTGCAGGTGGAGGTGGAGTTGGAGGAGTGTGTCAGAGCTCTGATCTCCACTCCCTCAGCCTTTAAGTAGCTCCACTTCCCTCCACTGGGTGTCGCAGATAGAGTTCAGCCTCTACTTGGACCCTGTGCAGTGAGGACATGCTGTGCTGCTGCTATTCCCTTCCATACAAGCTGCTGTGTTTTCCCAGTCCATGGGTCGAGGTAGGGCCTCTTAGCCTAGGGCTGGTCAGGAGTAAAGGGCAAGGGTGGCCTGGACATCCTCACCTTCAGAGGCTATTCCAGGAACAGGATGAGCAAAGGACCCCAGTAAGGATCCCACAAGATCCCCTGTTTGCCTTTGCTAATCTTATCATCCTTCCTTCTGTTTCCATATCTGCTATATTACTCCATGACAATATACATGTGTGACGTGCCCTGTGGGGGCCGAGGGGTGCTAAGAGTAAGGCCGATGGATGCTGATTTGGGATGTCATGGTGGCGTGACCCGGTCCGTGGTCCTGGAGTGGTCAATCTATAGGGGAAGGGGACTCTTTGGGGATCGGTGATGAGGGAAGGTGGCTTCGGGGACAGGGGTAAGACGTGGGGATACTTGTTAATGTGACATCACCCGTGGGTTGCGGCTAGAAAAAGGCCGCCGCTGCTACACAGTTCCACTGGGGGTTAATGACAAGGCAGCTGAGTTGGTAAGCCCTCTATGGGTAGGGTTGACCCCCAGGGCAGCAGATGTTACTAGGTGAGTTGGTGATGATGTTACAGCACTGTGGCGCAGCAAGAAAGTCACAGACACAGCAGGGTGCAGTCTCAAGATGTTTACTCACAGCTTTGTCATTCCCGGTTACAGCAGTGTCCACCGCTGCAACAACCCACGGAGTGCTGAGTCCTTGGAGGTGGATGAGAGATCCAGCTAACTCCTGGGTAACGTAGTAGTCCTTAACCGGTACCCTTTTCGGTCACTGTCCTTTCATGGTTGACTCTTCTTCTGTGCTTGCTTTGCCCTCCTGCCCTGAGCCTCACTCACACAGTGCCCAGAGCTGGTGACCACGGGTCCTTCCTAGTGTTTCTACGTCATCTGTCCCTGAACCCTATGTGGCCACCTTTTCAGCAGATCTGCACGGTGTCGGCTGCAGCACCTTGGAAACACAGCTACCTCTGGGTTGCTAGCTGAGCCTGGTCTTCTCCACTAGTCTTGGGGTCCTGGTGCCGCTACTCTGCGGCCTGGTTCTTCCACATGAATTCAATCTTTGTGGATGCGGGCGTCCCCGGGTGGATTGCTCACTACCCGGTCCCTAGGATCCCTTTTGTCTTCTGGAGGACCCTCGTTCTATTTTTCTCTCAAGGCTTAGGATGAGCTCCCACTGGCTCCAGTCCTGGTCGTCTCTTTCCAGATGGAACTGATCCGGTCGACCGGGACAGAGGGTTACTTTGGTGGGGGATCACGGCTGGTCGATTCCCAGTTCTGTGCCCTGGACCCTCAGTGGCAGGGATGGGGGTGATGATGATGGGGAAATGGTATCATTACCTGGTAATAGGGTTACCAGCGCTGCGGCCGGCCGCTGAGTTGATGGGAAGGCAGCATTGGATAGTACAGCTCCCCACAGGTGGAGCTTTACCTCAGGGCAGCGGGGTGGATGAGGGGAGTAGTAGTAGCGGTTCTGCTGTGAACGCTGCAGGCGGGGAATCAGGCACACACACAATAGTCTCTGTTTCGGTACCTTTTTACTGATGTCCGGTAACAGTCAGAAGGGTAACCAGGTTTCGGTGCAGCTTGGGACGTTCACCTTGGAGAGTTGTGAGGCCTCCTCTGTCAGTGTGTGCGGTGTTTGGGGTAAGTCCTGCCTGTAGCTGAACCTGCCGCTGTTTCTCCCTCTCAGGGTGCTGTTCCACAACCGACAATGAGGACCTTTCTGTGGGATCCCTATTCTCTGCTTAGGTCCCTGGTCCTATGCTTGGTCAGGTTTGGAGTCTTCTATTCTTTAATTCAGGGGGAATAGAGCCTTCTTATCTGTCCGGGCTTTCGCTGCTATACTGTAGATGAATTGTAGCTTCGGACTCCGGTGTCCGGGTGGGCTTAAGGGTTACAAGGTACGTTCCCTTCTTCTTTCTTCCTACCTCTCACTTCTCCCACTGGCCTCCGTCCCTCTCCCTAGGGCTCAGCACAGCTGGGTCAGGTTTTCCTGGTTCTGGGCCTAGCTTGGTCCCAGCAACCAGCTCCTTCACTAACCACTCTCTCCTCTGCAGTCTCTCTGGAACTGCTCCCTTCACTGCCGAGTGCAGACTGACTGACTCCTCCCCTCAGGCCTGGATCTTTATAGGGGATCTGGCTTAAGGACAGCCTGTGGGGCTCCCCCTCCAGGTCTGGGGTGGAAGGTGTTGTATGCTGTGTGTGCCAAGGTTTACATCCCTCCCTGCACCGGTGGGTCCTGTGACAATCCCCTGCAAGTGTGCCACATTACCCGTCTGTGACAGACTCTCTGGCCCTCATAGACTCCTTCAGCTAGTGCCAGCCACCCACCAACTGTCTCCAGATGTTTCTCTTGTCCTTTTCTACTGTCTGTTACGTTTCCTGCATCACTAAGGTGTGTCCTCCCTGACTTCACTTCCTCCTGGGTGCTCCCCTAAACTCTGCTCTCCACCCATCCCCTATACTTTTGTTCCTATTCTCCAGACAGGATCTCGTCCTAACCCTGGCCTGGAGTGGTGTGGTGTTGGCCTGGATGTCTGGATACCGATCAGTGACTCCCACTTACCAGAGAGTACAGTACCACACCTCTGGCTGGGGTGCAGTACCTCTGTGGCGACTGAATCCACAGGGTTGCCACATATGCACTGGGCAAATGTGTGTGTAATGTGCCAATTTGTGGGTGATGTATATGTTTAATTACTTTGTTTATATATATTTAGCTTATAAAGAATTAACTCTCAGTATGTTTTCATCCCAATAACACTTCTCTTTGTCTCTTTGTATCCATAGATCTTATGGCCAATGACTCCACTTCCATCTTTTTTGTCTTTGTTGGATTTTCGGGCCTCCAGGAGACGTTCTACCCGCTATTTGCAGCATTCATCTTAGGCATTTACAGCTTCTCACTTTGCTCCAATACCATCGTTATCATGATTGTCCTCCTGAAGGATCATCTTCACCAGCCCATGTACATCTTTATCGCCAACCTGGCCATGTCCAACCTGCTCTTTGACACCACCACCTTGCCCAAGGTCATCTGTAAGTATTTGTTTGAGGCAGAGTCCATCTCTTTTTTGGCCTGCTTCATCCAGATAGCTTTTGTGCACATGTTGAACACTGTTGATTCATTGACCATCCTTCTAATGGCCTTTGACCGTTACGTGGCCATTTGTAAACCCTCCGGTATCACGCCATCATCACTAATCGGACTTCTATATTCCTATGTCTGGCCGCCTGGTTTACCGCAGCATTCGTTGGGAGTTACATGTCGACATGGGGGGTGTTTCTTCCATACTGTGGTCCCAACAGGATAAAAAACTTCTACTGCGGTGTCTTGAGGGTGGTGCCCCTCGCTTGCACGGACACTTCTGCCGTTAAGACTAATGCATTCCGTGCTGGTCTGATAATACACATTGGCCCATTCTCAGTCATTGTAATGTCTTATATTATAATAATTATCAACATCCGCACTAAAACCAGCCTAGAAAATTGGCGAAAACTTGTAAACACCTGCATCACCCACTGGACTGTCATGATCATCTTCTACCTACCGCGAGTCATTGACTATGGCCTTCAAGCTCATCTGGTCCCCAACGCTGACGTCACCATGCTGACGACCTTCATCTACAGTTATGTGCCACATATTAGCAACCCCATTATATTCTGCCTCCGAAACAAGGAGATCAAAAGGATTCTGGGAAATATGTGCAAGAAAATCGGTTTGGTAAATATGTGCAAGAAAATAGGTTGTGTCTAGAGAAGTGTGTAAACGAAAGCACCATACGCCCGGCATACCTCATACATCATTGCATTATGTTATATTTTTGGCTTATTACTCATTTTATAATCATGTAGTTTATTTGCTATTTTAGCTCATAATGATTATTAAATATACTTTTTTCATGGTGATTATTTTGTATTTTTTCCAATCCAACCACCGTCATATTGTTCACATTGTCCAGCTGGAAGAACCATGACCTGGGATAAAACCTAGCTTTCTGACACTGGGCTCTACATTGCCACCCAAAATTATCTGGTTTTGCACACAGTCAAGGCTCTCAGTGCCAGAGGCAGGAAAACACCCCAAAATGTCTCTGCCCAACCCCATATGTGACTGTAGGTGCTGTGTTCTTGTCTTTGTTTGCCTCATTTGGTTTTGGTAAGTAGTAGAATGATGCTCTTTACCAAAAAGCTCTATCTTGGTTTCTGCCAGGATTCTGGCTCATCTGATTACCTTTTGTGTCTCCTCACCCTTAACCAAAATGCTATCTGCTACCTTGTTCCAGTCCACGTGTTCCTGCTTTTCTGTGTATATAAGCTCCGGTCCATCTTCCAGTCCGTTCTTGAGTATTTTGCTTGGATCTCTGGCTCCTCTGTGCATCTTAAGTTAGTTTACCAGCTATTCTGATTCAGCTCTTTGCAGCTTCTCTGCCATCTGAAGTCCAGCTAATCTCTGTCTGCTTCCAGTTGGCCTCACTGCATCAAGTTGCTCCATATAGAGTTTGTTCCTGCCTCAGGTTATGCTTCACATAAGCCTGCTTTTTCTAAAAGGATCCACTGCAGCCATTCAGTTAAAGGTGAACTCAGGGGAGAGAAAACTTTTAGTACTGTTTCTGCCCTCCTACATGAAGAAGCAGAGCTGGGCACTACAATCAATAAAATCATATCTGCTCGACAACTCTCACCCCTCCCTCAGGGGTCTGAGAAAATCATCCTCATGCTGCTGGTGAGATCAGGAGGTGTGTTAGGGACGTGGACCCTGTGACCTCCAGGATCATCCTACATTCCTGCCCTCTCACACTTTTGCATGGGCAGGGGGCATGGCAGGGGTTGTGGCCGCCGGCCCCATAGTCACAGTATATACTTGTTGTTTTTGTGTTGTGATGTGATTTTTACATAGGATGGATGGATGAAAACATAGTATGGATGGATGGATGAATAGATAGAATAGATGGATGAATGGATGGATGGATGGATGGATGGATGGAAGGATGGATGCATAGGATAAATGGATGGATGGATGAATACATAGGATAGATGGATGGGTGGATGGATGTCAAGTTACAATTTAAAGGACTGGCATCACCTTAATGTGCAGCAATATATACCGCATATAGTGTCAGAGTATGACCCGGTAAGTTTGAGAGCAGTTTGAGAGCAGTTTGGCGCAGTTACCGGGCTCTTCGCAGTGAGTCAGTGATGAAGCTACGTCTCTCAATTCATTTATTTCAGTACAGTATTTACTGAGTTCATTTATCACATATGCATTTCTTAGCTGCACAGACAATCCTGCATTTCATGTATCAGCCATTAAGCTCATTTCCTAGCATATTGTGTTCAGTGTTGCAGCAAACTTATTCCCTTAAGTGCATACACATATTTTTTTGCTTGCACCTGCACATTAAGGTGATGCCAGTCCTTTAAATTGTATCAGTGATAATTGACCCATTTGAACTGAAAACACGCTCTGACATCACATTAGCGGCCGGGCAGGCCAGCACCTCCAAGGCGTATAAGGGAACTGAAGTGTCAGAAAGGATGCACATATGGTAATTTAAGTAGCCCTTGACCGTTCTACAACTTCTCCCTCCTTGGCATTGTTACAGGCACAGATAGCCCTCGCTGTTGTGCTGCTTTATTGAAAATTGACCAATTTCTGTACATTTTCCCCCCACCTTTGTTGGACCTGGTATTTGGATCTCTTCCCATTAATCCTTGGTATGGAAAAGAGCCGGTACCTCTGCCACCAGTATTGTCTGAGCGTGATGTTTTCAGCAACTGATCTACAACGACCCTCTTGAACGATTCCATTGTAAAACTGTTTGGTTACTCCTAAAGGAGAGAAGGAAATTTCTCTTGTACCATGGATCGAGAAAGGTGGCCAACCAGTATAGGTTGTTGGATAAAATGCGTATCACGTGAGGGTCTTGCCACAAAGTTACATAAGAACTGTGCCATGTGGGCCAAGCTGGCTAAAAGCAAATCATTGGTGTCCCCAACAATAGGATCACCCATCCTCCCCTCACGCTGACTCTCCTCCTCCACCTCCTCCTCTCTAGCCCATCCAACCTGAGCAAACAAGAAGCTAGGGTTGGCTGTCCCCTCTGTAGCACAGTAATACAAGTCCTCTTTCTCTTCATCCTCCTCATCTTCCTCTGCATCCTCCAATGTTGCCTCTGAATATTGACTGGGTTGGGTAGTATCACCCATTCGGAAATCTGACTCCATATCAACATGCTGGCCACTCAAAGCTTCATCTTTGAGATTATGCAGTGATTGTTCCAGGAGACATAGCAGTGGGATGGTTAAGATGATAATAGCCTGATCATCGCTCACTAGGTTGGTGCAGAACTCAAAGTTCTCAAGAACCTCACAAATGTCTGCGATCCACACCCACTTGACAGTTGTTATGTGTGGCGGCTTACTGTCAGTCTGATGGACACATTGAAGCTGGTATTTAGCTACTGCTCTCTGCTGCTCACTAAGCCTCGCCAACATATGATAGGTAGGGTTCCACCGCGTGGGCAGGTTGCAAATGAATCTGTGCTGTGGCAAATTTAAGCACTTTGGCAGCGCTGTAAAAGCAGCAAAAACATAGGGGAATGGCGGAAATGGGCACTAATACGGCAAACCTGCTCAAGGATGTACAGCAAGTCAGGGCAACTTTTAAGAAATTTCTGAACAACTAGGTTCAGCACGTGAGCCATGTATGGCACGTGTACCAGCTTACCGACCTTTAAGCCGCCACCAGGTTACGTTCATTATCGCAGATGACAAGACCGGGTTGGAGGTGCAGCGGGGAGAGACACTGATCGGTCTGTTATTTTAAAACTTGCCACAGTTTCTGCCTTCTGACCTAAACAGATCAGTTTCAGTAGAGCGTGTTGCCGCTTTGTTGATGTGCTGCTTTACAGGTCCCAGTTTGGCATTGATGGGGAGGGTAATTCTGTGGAGGATGAGGAGCAGGAGGAGGGAAGAGAGGAACTGGTATATGAAGAGGCGGAAATTCAGACGGAAGTTTGGCCCTCTACTCTTGGTGTAGGTAGGATGTGTGATGTTCCACTTTGTGCCTTTGTCCCACCCTCCACCAGGTTCACCCAGTGTGCCATGATAGAAATGTATGGTCCCTGTGTGGCGCCCCTGCGACCACGATTGCCACATAGGGAACTGCAGCCAGACAGAAGGTAGACAGTTTGTGCACCAAACACCCTCACAGCACACACACCCACAGGAGCACAGCACCCAACCGAGAGCCCAGGACTCTAGGTGGGCAAGGGGTGGGGGGGTTTAGAGGAAAGTGGGTGGGAAGGAAAGAAGGTCAGGTGACAGATAGTACAAAAAGAGGAAACGAGGAGAAAGGAGTTAGTAGGCCAGAGTGAGCCGAGCAGCCAAGACCAGACAAACAGTGACACAACCCGGTGGGATAGGGCTCCCTGGAGACGCAGAATCCGCAGAGACACCGTTCCATTGAGAGAAAGCTCGTCCATAGCCGTCATCCCTAGGGAGTGTGAGGACAGAGACCAGACCGGTATCACCAGGTCCCCGGAACACGGCAGCACCAACCAAATATCGGCGGGATAGATTACCTGATTGCATCTGGAAGTCACATGGGTCAGAGAACCTGGTAATACCTTGAAAGACAGGATTACCCAAGGTTAGGCTAACACCAGAGTGTCGGCTCTGAGGGGGACTGAAGTTACACACCGGCTTCCCAGACAAACCGACGGGGAACACAGATTCCAGATCCGTGTTCTCACTACAGGGTTGGAGGCTCAGCAGCATCCAGGGGAACCCGGCTTGCTACCCATACACTTAGGGGGAAGCCATACAATCTGCTAGGAAGAACAGAGAAAGAGAACAAGCCTGAAAGGTTGCAGAAAGAGTGAGGGGTCTCAGGGCAACAACCTGGCTGCAGAGGGTTCAAGTGTCCGGAGTTAACTGAGTTGTGAACTGAACTGTACTGTGAATTGTTGTGAACTGTTTGAACTGAAGAACTTGAAAGTAAACCTGGTGAACCCTGCTTCAGTTTCCCTTGTCTATTTTAGGCCCCCTGGCACCGCTTCCCAGCTCACCTCTCCCGGTTCGGCATCTCCTGCTCCTCTGCCGACCGGGCGTCCGGCATCCAAGCGTGCTGTGTCTCGGAGCCGTCGCCATGTTGCCTTCCTGTCAGCTGACCGCCGGGTTCGCACATGAGCACATTACTGTGGTAATTTTCATGAGCCTACTCAGCGGCGCGCTAAATGCACTCCTTCCCTGTGACTCTAGGGCTGGCAAGGTCCAACCTGACACTCCCCTTGACCAATAGCTGCTCTTCCCATGGTATATCAGGCCACCTCCTCTGATGGGAGATGCCTGATTATTAAGTCAATTTGCTTCTGCCTTGCTGACTGTTGGTCAGGCCTTCCTTGTGCTCTGTGTCCTGGAACCCTTGCTGTGCTCTTCCCAGAAGCACCATTCCTGTCCTTCAGCCTTGTACTGTTTCCTGGAACCCTTGCTGTGCTCTGCTCCGGTAGCACCATTCCCGTTCTCCTAGCTTTGTACCCTGTTATCCCGGAATCCTTAGTTTGTGCTTTAGTATAGGCTAACCTTACGACCCGCCCCCTGGTACTAGCTGCTGTGGTACTTAGACCCCCTGGGCTTGCCCCTTACAATCCCTGTATAGGGGTTGGGTAAACTAGGATTAGCTCACCCAGGGGCGTACGGTACCACGGCCCAGTGGGTCCACTCTAGGGCGCCTTCCCCCGGAAGTGTGACAGTCTAATTCCAGGTGTAGAAAACTTTGCATTACACCTTTTACCCTGTCAGGAGCAGCCTGACCCGCTCATCCATCTAGCTGCAGCCCATCCATACCTTCATCCTCCTGGCAGAGAAGCACAACCCATGGGTGGCGTCACGACAAAATTTCCCTGTAAATACCCATTTTACTTGTGAGAGCCCGGGACACGGTCCAGACCAAGACCGCCGTGATATCCCCAGCAGTACCCCTTTCTGGTACCGAGTACCCTGTCCCGGTGGGGTTCGCACCTGTCCATAACAACTTTCCAGGTGTCTGTTGTTGAGTGGACCTTCACGGTTATGGCGGTGGTGAGAGCACGGTTCAGATTGTTTAACACATGCTTGTGTAACACAGGGACAGCACACTGGGCAAAATAGTTGCGGCTGGGAACAATGTATCATGGGGCAGCCACAGCCAAGAGATCACGGGAAGACTGTGTTACCACAAGCCTAAATGGCAACATCTCCACAACTAGCAATTTGGCAATGTGGGCGTTTAGTATTTGTGCCTGTGTGTGCGTGGGTGGGTATTTACGTTTTTTTCAAAGGTCTCAGGCACGGACAATTGGACGCTTTGCTGGAACAAAGAAGTGGATGTGGTTGATGTTTGTTGTGGGTGAGCAACCGCAGCTTGTGGGCGGGGGTGTGAGCGTCAGCTTCCTGAACTGCAGATTCTGAGGGGCGTAGCTCAGGCAACCGGGCAGTGGTTTTCCGCAGATTTGGTACCCTGGTGTTCCGCCCACCTACTGGGGTGTTTGGCTGCCATGTGGTTTTGTATACTGGTGGTGCTCAGATTGCCTTCGACCTGACCTCTTCTCCGGTGTGGCAGATGATAAAGACTACAATGTTTTTCTCTGAAGGACTTTCAGAAAAAAAATATTCCACTCAGCGGCTGAACGCCCTGACTTGGCCCACAGTTGGGGCGGTCTTGGGAACAGTTGACCCAGTTGTCGCTCTGAGCAAACCACGGCGACTCCTTAGTGCCTGTGTGGGTGCTACACATCCATCTTCTGTGTTTCTGTCATGGATATGCGTGCCAACAGTCCAGGTCGGATCAGTGGACTCGTCATTGACCACCTCGTCTTCCATGTCATCTTCTTTCCCAGTTGACATTTTAGGCTGACCTGAAGGCAACTGTGTATCATCATCATTAACAGTGCACCCACATTAGCTGGATCACATTACAGCAGAGTCCAGCCTGTTCCCTGAGGAAGGAGTTTGGGATATGACTCCGAAACGCGTTGGAAATAAACTAACCAAACACCACAAAATAGATAAAGAATAACTTTAATGTTCGTTCAATTTTATATTATAAATTAATAATATTTTGAAATATAGACTATGATAGAAACGTCTTCCTGGACTGATCCTTCACTTTAAAAATAATGTGTAAATCTGTATTCAGTAAACCCCAATTGTTAGACTGCTGAAATGGGAGATGGTTAGATTCTATGTGGATTCTACATAGAATCTTATCAGCGCCAACCGTCATCCTCTATCTCATTAAATGGGCCTAAGGTTCCGGGGCTTGGAGGATAGGGTGTGCCAAGCTCCATCAATCTTCTGGCGGTGGACATGGAAGACTTTAGGAAAATGGCTGTGGAGGTGGCGCATGCACTGATTGAGAGCTCAAGGAGACAAAATCTTAATCTGTGCATGCACTGCCTCTGATGTGAAGGAATTCAGGAAAGTTGCTGCAGAGGGGTTGCATTTGCAGATTGAGATCTTGGTTTTCTGATACCTCAATCTGTCCAGAAAGAAGAGAGAAGCACCAGTAGTCTAAGGCCGGCTTCACACCACGTTTTTTCCCTGTCAGGTTCTGTACGATGTTTTGCAGGATGCACCAGACAGAACCTGACATCCCCGGACGAGCAGAACCAGAGGGCAAATCTGCCCTCCGATCCTGTTTTGTGCCGGAATCGTCTTGCAAGGGAGCTGGCCGCGGTGCTGATATTTCAGCTGTGGAGTTCAGTGGCGGCTGCTTTTAAAAGCTGCTTCAATCTCAGCACCCAGCATCCGGGAACTGGCACGATTTTCTGCCTGATCCGCCACGATCCGGCACCCAAAGACTCCCATCTTATGGGTGCCGAATCGCCTCGCATCCAGTTCTATTAGATTTTTGCCCCTGAAACAAAAAATTCTGCAAGCTCTGATTTTGTGTCCGGGGCAAAAAAATGAAAATAGCTGGATCCTGAATGACAGACACCAAAACCGGATGGCCCTCTGGCCCAATTTGGCACCATAGAGGTACAATAGGGGCAAAATCAGATACGGGGCTGTCCAGTTCACACCGGACAGCCCGGACCCATAAACCGTGGTGTGAAGCCAGCCTCACCAATCCAAATATTTTAGGTGCTCAGCATGCCAAGAAACCACAAGCATGCACCAAGAAACAGACATGGCATATTCAAAAAGTGGGAGCACAACTATAGTTATAAAAGATACAGAAATAGACCCCTACCACCAAATGAGTATGATGTGCCCCAGGGTCATGGGATACTCGGAATCCAACTGCAGTGTTTCTGGGGAGTCACAGGGTTCGAGACCCGACTCTATGACCTTGGGTTCAGCTTCAAAGAGTTCTTGGGGGAATTATAACAATAATTATTCGTGACACCACCCGTGGTTTAAGGCCATGAGTGACCACCGCTGCTGCAGAACCTCTGGGGATGATGGATGGGCAGCTAGGATGTAGTAGCTCCCACGGGTAGAGCAGATCCTCAGGGCAGTGGATGCAGAAGAATGTAGGGTGCAGGATGGAGGGCGCAAAGTAACTGACAGACTCACGGTTTGTTGGTTCCTCCAGTCCTTTACTGGTGATACTGGCACAAGGACAGATGATATTGCTGGAATCCAGCAACCTGGGAGCAACTCGGGGTTCTCCTCACCCGGCAAGTTCTCAGGCCTCCCTGCTTAGCGGGTCCCTGCAACTGCTGAAGCTAAGCTGCAGCCCTCTGTCTCTTTCTCCTGCAATGTCTGTTCGAGTCCTTCTCCAGCCCCACTTCTTTGGCGGCTGCTCCTGGGCTCTTCATGCTGCTTTGCCTCCGGGCACTTGGTGTCGATGGGGAACTTGGAATTCCCCACCCTCCGGTATTGGCTGCTGGGACGTTAGGCCCTGCACAGCCTCGGACTGCGGTGTTCGTTTCATGGTGCTTACTCCTCTGAGGTGAGCTCTACATCACTCTACTTCCCAGGCTCTCCTCTACTTCCTCAGATCCTTGCCTATTGGTCACTCAGGTAGGTCTAGCTATCCTGGGATGAGCTTAGCACTGCTCCAATCCACAGAATGTCTTCCTTAGTCCTCCTAGGAACTGGACTGACTAACTCCAACCCAGACCAGAATTTACAGGGAAGCTACCCTGAACCCGGCTTAGATCTCCCCCTTCAGGCCTGGAGGTATAAAGGTGTTGTGTGCTTTGGTTCTGCCAGGTGTGGATACCCTCTGTTGCTCTCAGGTATGACACTACCCCCCCAGGGGAAATAATGATATTCTGGCATCCGGTCTTTGGGGTGCCACAAGTAAACGTGGCGCCCCTGTGGCTAGGTGCCACAGGGTAGTATTACACCTTAAAAATAATGTGTTAACCCTGTAAAGTCATCAGTTCAAGGTTCACTTTATGGAGTCTGTTTTTACACCCACCTAGGACCACACCACTTAGAATAGGGGGGGGCTGGTAATTTAGTAGGTCCCATAAGGGGTGGGGGTGTAGCCTAGGATAGAGTAGTGGGAGGGAAAGTGACAGTTAGTCAGTTAGTGCTGGGAAGGCAGTCAGTGAGGACTAGCCTGACAGCAACGCTGCAGAGAGGAACCCCAACCTTCACAGGGGGGAACCAGGACAGAGAGCAACAGGCCAGGACTGGTTGGAGCCGGTTGGTCACGTTGGGGAAGCATCGGCAGTGCGGGTAGCCGAAGCAGTCAGGTGTTCACCCCTGGCTGCAGACTGACAAGCTGCAGGCTCAATATAACCGGGTTGCCGTATGCACCACAAGGTACCTCGCCCCTCAGGACCAAAAGCTTGATCCAAGATCACAGGAGCTACGGCCCGAGTACCGGTGGCGAGGGTAGCGCCACCCCATTAGAACCGGTAAAGGATAACCGTGTCCAACCGTGGGAGACCAGTGGACTGGCGGAAGAGCTCTGCGAGGGTGGAGAGTAAGAAGGACAAGTTTAACCCAGAAAGCCATAGAAGGAAGGACATCTAGAGACTCCATAACAGGGAACCTGAAGCTGGTGACCGACCCCCGGTAAACCGGACTGTACCGTATACCATCACCATCTGCCGGTACTTATTAAAGTGGAGTAAAGTTGAATTGGACTCTGTCATCTTTCTTGTGGTGCCCGGAGGGCTCAGCATCAGCAGCAGCTCAGCAGAGGGGTAAGAACTGCAACAACAACACCTACTACTACTCCCCTCATCCCCCTCTTCATCCACAATTACTATTACCGCTGCCCTCAGGTAATACCGCTGCCCTGTACGGAGCTGCACCACACTCTACTACAGGTGGCGTCACGATCCCCTGTAAATAAGTCCTTCTCCCCTCCTCTCATCAACATCTACTCAAATGATCACCAGGGCACAGCACCGGGATCCCATACACCCGTGACTCCCTATTCAGCAGCCCCGGTGACCGAGTACCCCTAGGCCCTTAGACCTATGTGCTATATATCAACAATGAGATTGAGTATAATGGAATTAAATAGCAGTGAAATATAAAGTGTTGTCAACCCAGGTACCTTATATACCAAGTAGCCCAGCAGTATCTAAGGTCTACACCCACTTGCTCCCCAAGGGAGAAAGTGGCACTGATGAGTATAACCAGGAAGAGAGTGCTGAGCCACTGCTACTATATGGCTACATTCACACACAATGTTTTGGCTGAGTTTTGTGAGGATCCATTTTTTGAGCAGAAACTGCACCAAGAACTGCTCCTCGCAAAATGCAGCCTTGCGTGTGTGAATGCTATTGTGTTATTTACTCACCTTCCAGCACTCCTCCGGTGAACTCCAGCGATGTTCTCTTCCCGGAAGCTGCAGTGGTCGCTGCCTCCCGGACCCTGATCATGTGACCGAGTGATGTCTCCCAGTCACATGGTGCAGTCCCAGGTGCCCGAGCACTTTACAGAGAGCTCTGACGGGTTCTGCAGTTTCCAGGATGAGAGATCATTGCTGTAAATCACAGTAGGAGCATGGATAGGTTAGTAAATAGCGCAATTTACACACACCAGGCTATGTTTTTTGAGGCTCAGTTCTTGGTGCAGTTTCTGCACTAAAAACAGATCCTCACAAAATGCAACCGAAACGCTGTGTATGAATGCAGCTATATAGTGAGGTCACCGTTGTCATAGTAACCTGTATTGCTATGGCAACTGTGACCTCATCGCTTCCTATATGACAGCACTGAGACCTGCGCTTTACCACTTTACTATAGCGCAGGTCACAGCACTGTCCATAGCAACAGCGGTAACTGTGGCAATGGTGACCATACGACAGCGCTAATACCTGCGCTATAGTAAAGCGCACGCACAGTGCTGTCATATAATAACTGTTGCTATAGTAACCGCTGTTACTTTGGACATCATTGAGACCTGTGCAGGTCTCATTGCTGTCATATACTGTACTAAGTGCTGGGGTCACCGTTACCATAGTAACCACTGTTGCTATGGGGACGGTGACCTCACCACTTACTATATCGCAGGTCTCAGTGCTGTCATTACGTGATTAGAGACCATGGGAGCAGATGTGTTAATCCTCCCCGTGGTCTCTGATGTAGCATAGCTGAGTCTATCCAGGAAGAGAAGAAGAGGATCATGGAGGGGTACAAGGGTGGGGAGGGGGTAATAAAAATGGAGTCACTAGGTGTCTGTGTGTTTTTTTTTTTAATAAAATAATTTTTCTCTGTGTTGTGTCTTTTTTACTATTTATTTAAGATTCTTAATGGCCTAACTTGACCTGACATTAAGAACGTAAGGGCTTAATACCAGCTGGCAAAACAAAGCTGGTGTCAACCCATTATTACTCAGCATGCCTCCACCACCAGGGCCACTGGAAGAACTTGGTAAACTGCCTAGAAATGGCACCTCTTAGAAATGTGCAATTTTTAGGCGTGGCTGCGGGCTGCTATGCTTTAGGCTGGGGGTGGGAGGCCTAAAACTATGGGCCCACACCCTGCTGAGAACACCAGCCTTCAGCTGCCTAATTTTCCATTGGCTGGCAATTATAAATAGGGCAGAGCCCACGCCAAGGTACAATTACGCATCTGAGGGTGGCAGCTTGCAGCTGTCTGCTTTAACTGGGCTAGACTTAAAATACAGCTAAGCCTGACGCATTTATTTTTCAATTATTTATTTCTTTACCACCCCATGAAGGCAGGTTTGTTGCAATACACTAATGTGTATGGCAACCAAGCGTCTTTAGCTGTCTGTTGGTCAGTGCAGTGAATATGCAGGTAACTTAATGGGTGGCCCCAGAAGGGATTTAATGGGAGATTGAGCTGACCTGGAAGTGAGTCAGCAGGAGTGCGAGAGACTGAGCAGCGCCAGGAGCAGCAGCAGGAGTCTGTTGTGTAACCTCCAAGTACTGTGTAAATAGTATAATGGGTAACCTCCAAGTGCTGTGTAAGTAGTATGATGTGTAACTTCCAAGTGTTGTGTGAGTAGTATGTTGTGTAACCTCCAAGTGCGGTGTAAGTAGAAAGATATGTTACCTCCAAGTGTTGTGTAAGTAGTATCATGTGTAACCTCCAAGTGTTGTGTAAGTAGTATGATGTGTAACCTCCAAGTGCTGTGTAAGTAGAAGGATGTGCAACATCCAAGTGTTGTGTAAGTAGTAAGATATGTAACCTTCAAGTACTCTGTAAGTAGTATGATGTGTAACCTCCAAATGCTGTGTAACCAGTATGATGTGTAATCTCCATGTGTTGTGTAACCAGTATGATGCGTAACCTCCAAGTGCTCTGTAAGTAATATGTGTAACCTCCAAGTGTTGTGTAAGTAGTATGATGTGTAACCTCCAAGTGTTGTGTAAGTAGTAAGATGTGTAACCTCCAAGTGCTGTGTAAGTAGCATGATGTGTAACCTCCAAGTGCTGTGTAAGTTGTATGATGTGTAACCTTCAAGTGCTGTGTATGTAGCATGATGTGTAACCTCCAAGTGTGGTGTAAGTAGTATGATGTGTAACCTCCAAGTGCTGTGTAAGTAGTATGATGTGTAACCTTCAAGTGCTGTGTATGTAGCATGATGTGTAACCTCGAAGCTTTGTGTAAGTAGTATGATGTGTAACCTCCAAGTGTTGTGTAAGTAGTATGATGTGTAACCTCCAAGTGCTGTGTAAGTAGTATCATGTGTAACCTCCAAGTGCTGTGTAAGTAGTATGATGTGTAACCTCCAAGTGTTGTATAAGTAGTATGATGTGTAACCTCCAAGTGTTGTGTAAGTAGTATGATGTGTAACCTCCAAGTGCTGTGTAAGTAGAAAGATGTGCAACATCCAAGTGTTGTGTAAGTAGTAAGATATGTAACCTTCAAGTACTCTGTAAGTAGTATGATGTGTAACCTCCAAATGCTGTGTAACCAGTATGATGTGTAATCTCCATGTGTTGTGTAACCAGTATGATGCGTAACCTCCAAGTGCTCTGTAAGTAATATGTGTAACCTCCAAGTGTTGTGTAAGTAGTATGATGTGTAACCTCCAAGTGTTGTGTAAGTAGTAAGATGTGTAACCTCCAAGTGCTGTGTAAGTAGCATGATGTGTAACCTCCAAGTGCTGTGTAAGTTGTATGATGTGTAACCTTCAAGTGCTGTGTATGTAGCATGATGTGTAACCTCCAAGTGTGGTGTAAGTAGTATGATGTGTAACCTCAAAGTGCTGTGTAAGTAGTATGATGTGTAACCTTCAAGTGCTGTGTATGTAGCATGATGTGTAACCTCGAAGCTTTGTGTAAGTAGTATGATGTGTAACCTCCAAGTGTTGTGTAAGTAGTATGATGTGTAACCTCCAAGTGCTGTGTAAGTAGTATCATGTGTAACCTCCAAGTGCTGTGTAAGTAGTATGATGTGTAACCTCCAAGTGTTGTATAAGTAGTATGATGTGTAACCTCCAAGTGTTGTGTAAGTAGTATGATGTGTAACCTCCAAGTGCTGTGTAAGTAGAAAGATGTGCAACATCCAAGTGTTGTGTAAGTAGTAAGATATGTAACCTTCAAGTACTCTGTAAGTAGTATGATGTGTAACCTCCAAATGCTGTGTAACCAGTATGATGTGTAATCTCCATGTGTTGTGTAACCAGTATGATGCGTAACCTCCAAATGCTCTGTAAGTAATATGTGTAACCTCCAAGTGTTGTGTAAGTAGTATATGTAATCTCCAAGTGCTGTGTAAGTAGTAAGATGTGTAACCTCCAAGTGCTGTGTAAGTAGTATGATGTGTAACCTCCAAGTGCTGTGTAAGTAGTAAGATGTGTAATCTCCAAGTGCTGTGTAAGTAGTATGATGTGTAATCTCCAAGTGCTGTGTAAGTAGTATGATGTGTAACCTCCAAGTGCTGTGTAAGTAGTATGATGTGTAACCTCCAAGTGCTGTGTAAGTAGCATGATGTGTAACCTCCAAGTGCTGTGTAAGTTGTATGATGTGTAACCTTCAAGTGCTGTGTATGTAGCATGATGTGTAACCTCCAAGTGTGGTGTAAGTAGTATGATGTGTAACCTCCAAGTGCTGTGTAAGTAGCATGATGTGTAACCTCCAAGTGCTGTGTAAGTTGTATGATGTGTAACCTTCAAGTGCTGTGTATGTAGCATGATGTGTAACCTCCAAGTGTTGTGTAAGTAGCATGATGTGTAACCTCCAAGTGCTGTGTAAGTTGTATGATGTGTAACCTTCAAGTGCTGTGTATGTAGCATGATGTGTAACCTCCAAGTGTGGTGTAAGTAGTATGATGTGTAACCTCCAAGTGTGGTGTAAGTAGTATGATGTGTAACCTCCAAGTGCTGTGTAAGTAGCATGATGTGTAACCTCCAAGTGTTGTGTAAGTAGTATGATGTGTAACCTCCAAGTGCTGTGTAAGTAGTATGATGTGTAACCTCCAAGTGCTGTGTAAGTAGTAAGATGTGTAATCTCCAAGTGCTGTGTAAGTAGTATGATGTGTAATCTCCAAGTGCTGTGTAAGTAGTATGATGTGTAACCTCCAAGTGCTGTGTAAGTAGTATGATGTGTAACCTCCAAGTGCTGTGTAAGTAGTATGATGTGTAATAATAATAATAATAATGATAATAATAATAATGTAATCTGCCATCTCTTTCTACATTCCATCTCTCCTCATCTTCAGCTGTCGGGTTCGGAGCAGCAGATCTTTAGTAGTGTTGAGCGAACATGCTCTGCGCTGCTCGGTACTCGCACGAGTATCACTGTACTCGGGCTACTCGGCAAGCACCGAGTAATCTCGCGATACTCGTGCTGTGCTCGTGGTCGTCATCTCTGCATGTTGGCGCTCTTTTGAGAGCCAGCCCACGTGCAGGGATTGGCTGACAGACCACTGCAATGCCACAGCCCTGTTAGATGTGGTATAGCAGTGATTGGCCGGCCTGCACAGCGTCACCGAGCCTTTATAAGTCCCGGCGCGCTGTGCTCGGCACACAGCCTTCCAGACAGTGAGTGTAGGGAGAGTGTCTGCTGCTGCTTAGGGACAGATTTGCGGCCCTCATAGGTAGATCCGGAGCAGGGCTGCAAACTGCTGCTGACCACAACAGTCCTTCTCAGGACTAATCTAGGAGGATATAGGGAGGGTGATCCAGATCGGAATACAAGCTTTTACTGTGACCATTACAGTCACCAGACTGGTGTACTTACTACCTTAATACAGGTTAGGGACTAAAATCCTACTCTCCTGTGTCCATTAGAGTCACCAAATAAATGATGGGAGTGCTGGTGTCTCACGGTCCGCGCTGCTTCAGGGTTAAATAAACTCACCAAAGAGCCAAATCGATTTCCATCCTTTTATTCCTCCTCTCTCCTACACGTTTCGGCGCCTATCCTGGCACCTTCATCAGGGATATTACATCAGACAGTGGCAGTGGGGTTTTTATAGCCCCAAACTTACAAAAAACAGGGTGTTGTCTGTGTACCTGTGATGTCATTTGCATCATCCAAAATGGGAGTATAATGCATATTCCATTCATAAAAAGGTGCCTTCAATGTCCCTGATAAAAAAAGTTAAAAATAATGCATGAAATTGCAGAAATCAGCGATAAAAAATCTTCCTGATACAAAAATACAAAAACTTTTCACAATACTTCATATGTTTTTAGAACCTGGGACTTCCACATCAGTAAGTATCAATTCAGGAGACCAGTGGTATACACCACCCGCTCTTTGGATAACAAAGTTGTGGGTGTAAGAGGTAAAATACTATAAAAATCTCATTATTATAAAAATCTCATAAATACATTAGTAAAACCGTAGGAGAAGAATAAAAAAATATATATATAAATAAAACATGGTCATGAATACTCAAGGAATTTGTATATAAAAAGAAAATTATTCTAAAAAAATATTTTATTGCTATAATAAGATATATAAAAAAAGGGGTATTAAAAAAGAGTATGTGTATTACAAAATGTTGATGCAGTAATCTACAACAATTGAATGATCCACATATAGTCAAAGACTTTCGATAAAGGACCTTTGTAGAGCGCAAATGAGGAAGATTGTGTGGAAAAAGAGCCACTATTGCAACTCGGAAATAGCTGATAACAGAAGAACAGAGATTAGTCAAGCAGCAGGCGTCTCAGGTTCTATTCCCATTTACAATAATCAATCTATAGTATTTCATAATGATATTAAAGCAGTAGCAAGTAATTGAAAGATGTATTCTAGCTTTTATAATATAGGTATGGGTCATTCCATCTACAAGAGACTCTTTGGGCACTGATGTCACTCTTGGAACAAGTTCAGAGAGAATTATACCTCTCTCTGAACTTGTTCCAAGAGTGACATCAGTGCCAGGAAAGGTCGTGTGTGACAATGGCCGGAACCTGGTGGCAGCTTTGAGGCGAGGCCAGCTGACGCATGTTCCATGCGTGGCCCATGTGCTCAACCTAGTGGTTCAGCGGTTTCTTAAATCATACCCAGAGGTGTCTGAACTGCTGGTAAAAGTTCGCCGCCTGTCTGCGCATTTTCGCAAGTCACCTGCTGCTTCAGCCGGCCTTGCCGGCTTTCAGTGCCGTTTGCGTCTTCCGGCCCACAGACTGGTGTGTGATGTCCCCACGTGTTGGAATTCAACTCTGCTTATGTTGGACAGGATATGTGAGCAGAAGAGAGGGCAGTTGTGGACTACCTGCATCACCTAAGCCGTCGGGAAATGGGTCAAACTCCACACATAACACCTGAGGAGTGGAGATGGATGTCCGACCTATCTACCGTCCTCCAAAACTTTGAGGACTCCACCAAGATGGTGAGTGGCGATGACGCCATTATTAGCGTCACCATACCGCTACTCTGCCTTCTAAAATGGTCTCTGCTGCAAAACAAAGAGGATGCATTGCAGGCCGAGCACGATGACTTGGAGCAAGAAATTGTAGTGGGTGTGGGTGACAACACACAGCCCAGCCTCATGTCATCACAACGTGCAGTGGAGGACTATGACGAGGAGGAGGAGGATGAAGACATGGAGCAACTCTCTGGCCAAATTGAGGATATGACATGCACACCAGTCATACCCTCGATTCAGCGTGGCTGGCCAGAGGACAGGGGAGATGAGGAGGAGGAGGAGGAGGAGGACAGCATGTTCAGTCATCGTTTTGGTCAGGATACTGAAGTGATGGCTGATAAGAGTCTGGCGCACATGGCTGACTTTATGGTAAGCTGCCTGGCTCGTGCTTTATGGTAAGCTGCCTGGCTCGTGACCCTCGCGTTCAGAACATCTTGGCCGACAATCAGTACTGGTTGGCAACACTGTTAGACCCACGCTACAAGGAGAACTTTATGTCTCTCATTCCTGAGGCAGAGAGGTCAGCCAAAATGCAGCAGTTCCAGAAGGCCATAGTCACAGAAGTAGGCAAAGCATTCCCCTCACAAAACGTTAGCGGTATAGGTCAGGAATCGGTGGACAACCAAGGCGTACGGCCGAGAGGGGCACAAGTCCAATCCGCCAGAGGTAGGGGAACCGTCTTTACGATGCGGGACAGTTTTCTCAGCCCCTCACGTACCACAGCCCCTGAGGTGCGGGGTAGTGCCACAAGAAATGCTAAGTTTGGCCAGATGCTGAAGGAGTACCTTGCAGATCGAACAACTGTACTGCGAGATTCCTCTGTGCCTTACAATTATTGGGTCTCCAAGCTGGACACGTGGCATGAATTGTCTCTCTACGTCTTGGAAGTCCTGGCCTGCCCTGCCGCTAGCGTATTGTCAGAGCGTGTTTTCAGTGCCGCAGGTGGAATCATTACTGATAAACGCACCCGCCTGTCAACTGAAAATGCTGACAGGCTGGGTCTGATCAAGATAAAGAGGGGTTGAATTGGGCCAGACTTTACCACACCACACACAAATGACAGCGGAATATAAATTTTGTTATGGGAATTTGCCATGTACCTCCACTCACCCATGGGTACACACTTCTGGACTTCCGAGTGTCCAAGTGTGGGATCAGTAATGTTCGTGGACGTGTACTCGGCCTAGTGGTAGGAAGGAGGATCAGGTTGGGAAATGTGCGGTGCAGTATCACGGCTACTGACACTTGACCGTGTGGAAGACAGGGTGTTTGTGGAGGTGCCAATCTGACTTGAAGCATTATCCGCTATCCAAGTAACAACCTGTTGACAGTGGTCTTGGTTAAAGAGCGGTGTACTGCTGCGGGCCCCAACAATTTGGGACAGGACGTGTGAGCGAGTAGATGTGCCCCTTTGTTGTTGCGAAATTAGTGCTTGCACACGACCTCGGCCTCTGCCTGCACCACCATCACGTTCACTTCCTTGTTCCTTGCCAACGCCCTTGCCAACGCCCTTGCGCATTTTGCCTGTATACAGCGACAACAGTCTGGTGACTGTTCGGGTCACAGGAGATTTGGATTTTAGTCCCTAACCTGTATTAAGGTAGTAAGTACACCAGTCTGGTGACTGTAATGGTCACAGGAGAGTAGGATTTTAGTCCCTAACCTGTATTAAGGTAGTAAGTACACCAGTCTGGTGACTGTAATGGTCACAGGAGAGTAGGATTTTAGTCCCTAACCTGTATTAAGGTAGTACGTACACCAGTCTGGTGACAGTTCAGATCACAGGAGAGTAGGATTTTAGTCCCTAACCTGTATTAACGTAGTAAGTACACCAGTCTGGTGACAGTTCAGATCACAGGAGATTAGGATTTTAGTCCCTAACCTGTATTAAGGTAGTAAGTACACCAGTCTGGTGAATGTAATGGTCACAGAAAAGCTTGGACTCTGATCTGGATCACCCTGCCTATATCCTCCTAGATTAGTCCTGAGAAGGACTGTTCTGGTCACTGGAAATCTTGGACTCTGATCTGGATCACCCTGCCTATATCCTCCTAGATTAGTCCTGAGAAGGACTGTTGTGGTCAGCAGCAGTTTGCAGCCCTGCTCCGGATCTACCTATGAGGGCCGCAAATCTGTCCCTAAGCAGCAGCAGACACTGTCCCTACACTCACTGTCTGGATGGCTGTGTGCAGAGCACAGCGCGGCCGGGTCTTATAAAGGCTCGGTCACGCTGTGCAGGCCGGCCAATCACTGCTATGCCACAACTAACAGGGCTGTGGCATTGCAGTGGTCTGCCAGCCAATCCCTGCACGTGGGCTGGCTCTCAAAAGAGCGCCAACATGCAGAGATGACGACCACGAGCACAGCACGAGTATCGCGAGATTACTCGGTGCTCGCCGAGTAGCCTGAGTACAGTGATACTTGTGCGAGTACCGAGCAGCGCAGAGCATACTCGCTCATCACTATACATGACTATTCATTCCTTGGGGAGTCTGCAGCAGAGAACTCACTGTGATTGACAGAATAAATAAATCTTTTAGTTTGAAGTTTAAACAGGATAGGAGGGAAGTATAAATAATAGAAATAAATGAATAGAGAGAGGTTAGAGAAAAGAATTAGAAAATTATAGCAGTTACATATGGATTTTTGACCTGACAGATTTCCTTTAATTTAAATTTACAGAAATGCAAGCGTACATTTTTTTACTCAACTTTTCTGTTGCATAATTTTTTCCTCCACGGAAAGCAACATATACCCAAATATTGAAATGATTGGGCTTCACGTGAAGGTGTCAGGTTTAGCAGATACAATTGAGAGGGCTCCAAATCTTTAAAATCCTTGACTAAGGCACGTGGACAAGTGGACAAGAGGTGTTAACTCGAGACAATCCCTTTAAGTTGTCCATAGATATTCAATCATTTTGTGCCAAAAGAATTCCAGTACCAAACATTAAAAAATTAATTCCATGGGAATGTGGAAGATGAGAGGCCGCCGAAGACTAGAACTCAATGAAGGTCCCACAATTCTATTTGTGAAGATTCACTCAATTCACGGAGAAGGAGAGAGAAGTCAATTTACTATAACTTTACATAAATTTGATACAAATTGATTAGCCTGGAACAGAAGTCAAAATAAAATCTTATATTAAACTCTCCCTTATCCTTCCTATTCCACTCTAAACTTACAGTTCTCTGATCAGTTCTTCTCCCTTCAATCCTCTCTGTTCTATCTTCATTTTTCATTCTTTTTCTTAAGTCTTCGTCTTTCATTCACCAAGCCTTATTTCATTATGTGAGGCGCCATGCACATCATTGACATAAATCAAGCAGGACATGATGGCATGGACCAAGAAAAAGGAAGATCTGGCCAGAAGGAGGATAGATGAAAGACGATAGAAGACAAAATATATATGAATAAATAATGAAGGTAGAGGAGAAAAGACAGAAAAAAAAGAAAGAAGGTAGGGGACAGAAGAGAAAAGAGAAAGAAGGTAGAGGCAGAGAGAAAAAGAGAAAAGAAAGAAGTAGAGGACAGAAGAGAAAGAGAGAAAGAAAGAAGGTAGAGGTCAGAAGAGAAAAGAGAGAAAAAAGAAGGTAGAGGACAGAAGAGAAAAGAGAGAAAAGAAAGAAGGTAGAGGTCAGAAGAGAAAAGAGAGAAAGAATGAAGGTAGAGGACAGAAGAGAAAAGAGAGAAAAGAATGAAGGTAGAGGACAGAAGAGAAAAGAGAGAAAAGAATGAAGGTAGAGGACAGAAGAGAAAAAGAAAGAAGGTAGAGGACAAAAGAGAAAAGAGAGAAAAGAATGAAGGTAGAGGACAGAAGAGAAAAGAGAGAAAGAAAGAAGGTAGAGGACAGAAGAGAAAAGAGAGAAAAGAATGAAGGTAGAGGACAGAAAGAAAAGAGAGAAAAGAAAGAAGGTAGAGGACAGAAGAGAAAAGAGAAAAGAGAAAGAAGGTAGAGGACAGAAGAGAAAAGAGAAAAGAAAGAAGGTAGAGGACAGAAGAGAAAAGAGAGAAAAGAAAGAAGGTAGAGGTCAGAAGAGAAAAGAGAAGAAAAGAATGAAGGTAGAGGACAGAAGAGAAAAGAGAGAAAAGAATGAAGGTAGAGGACAGAAGAGAAAAGAGAGAAAAGAATGAAGGTAGAGGACAGAAGAGAAAAGAGAAAGAAGGTAGAGGACAAAAGAGAAAAGAGAGAAAAGAATGAAGGTAGAGGACAGAAGAGAAAAGAGAGAAAAGAAAGAAGGTAGAGGACAGAAGAGAAAAGAGAGAAAAGAATGAAGGTAGAGGACAGAAAAGAAAAGAGAGAAAAGAAAGAAGGTAGAGGACAGAAGAGAAAAGAGAGAAAAGAATGAAGGTAGAGGACAGAAGAGAAATGAGAGAAAAAAAGAAAGTAGAGGACAAGAGAAACAAGAGAAAAAAAGAACGTGGGTAGAGGACAGGAGAGAAAAGGGAGAAAAAAGAGAGAAGGTATACAGAAAAGAGAGAAAAAAGAGAGAAGGTGGACAGAAAAGAGAAAAAAATAAAGTAGAAGTAAAAGAGAGAAAAAGGGTGGACCGAAAAGAAAAGAGAAAAAAGAAAGATGGCAGAGTATAGAAGAGAAAAGAGAAAGGAAAAAAAAGAAAGAAGGTAGGGGAAAGAAGAAAATAGAAAGAAAATGGAAAATAGAAGAAAGTAGATAGAAGAAAGAATATGTAACACAGAAGACAGAAGAGAAGATAGACAAGAGGAAAAACAGAGGAAAGGAGTCTGGAGACAGAAGATAGAATATGAAATAATGAAAAATAAAGATAGAAATAAGAGCATAGAAAAAATAAGATGAAGACTGAGATAGAAGAAAGAAGATACAGAATATCAAAACATATAGAAGAGAAGGCAAACAAGAGATAAAAGGAGATAGAACAAAAGAAGATAGAAAACAGAAGATAGAACAAAGATGATACAAGATGGAACACAAGATAGAAGAATAGTATGAGACAAAGAAGAAAGAAAATAGAAGACAGGAAATATAGGATAGAATAAAGAAGACAGAAGAAAGCTGATAGATAAAATACAGAACACAGAAGAGAAGATAGACAAGATAAAACATAGAAGAAAGGAGATGGGAGACAGAAGATAAAATAGCAAATTATGAAAATAAAGGATTAAAGTTAGAGGATAGAACAAAGAAGATAGAAGAAAGAAGATGCTGAATATAAAAAAGTAGAAGAAAAGGTAAACAAAACAATATAAAAGAAGACAGGAGACAAGAATGCATATAGAAGATAGAAGACAATAGAGAGGAAGAAATTAGCAGATAGAAAACAAGCGGTGTCAGAGGTTTGGAGCGCTAAAGAAACCACGGGTTGGTGATTAAATTACCAATAATTTATTGCACGAACAGCAGGGGTCCAGTAAGCCACAACGCGTTTCGACGCACAGATGCGTCTTTCTCAAGTGGAAGTGGAAGTGTTCCACTTGAGAAAGACGCATCTGTGCGTCGAAACACGTTGTGGCTTACTGGACCCCTGCTGTTCGTGCAATAAATTATTGGTAATTTAATCACCAACCCGTGGTTTCTTTAGCGCTCCAAACCTCTGACACCGCTTGTTTTCTATCTGCTAATCTCTTTCTCCCTTGTTGGGAGTGCGGTGTGTGAGCTGCTCTAAGATCCACAGTACCTGGCAGTACATCATAAAGACCCACCCTTGAATGATCAACTGATACACAGTGTGGAGCTGGGACGGAAGCCAGTGCTGCGAGTCTGCCTCTTCGGGTGGAGGAGTGAAGGAGCCCACCTCCATCTCCAGAGGAACTAAGGAGCCGACCACCAGGCCCGGAGTATCTGAGGAGGAGGGAATATTGGCCCCTGTCACTACAGTGATCCACATTAAGCCATCAGTCTGGTTGTGCGGGGTGTTACACAACCAGTAAAGGTTAGTGCAAACATAGTAAAACCGTGTATTAAGTTCCTCCAGTTGCAGTGTGGCGCAATATCTGTTTTTTCTTTTAATAGAGAGGAAGAAGATAGAGTAAGAAGAAAACAAAATCAAAGCAGAAGATATAGAATATAAAAAAAAATAGAAGAGGATTTAAAAGAGAGAGGATAAAAGAGGATAGAAATATAAGAAAGAGTCTAGAAAACAATAGAGAGGATAGAAAAAAGATGATAGAAGAGAGAAGACACAAAAAGAAGAAAGGAAAAAAGATAGGAGAGAAGAAAGCATGGGCGTACCCAGCGTGGGGCAGGGGGGGGCAGCTGCCCCCCCCAAGAGAAAGGGGTGAGCGGCACTGAGTGCGCCGACCCCTGTGACTGCTGGGCCGCCCGCTCTCCCTGCGGCTGAGCGGCTGTGCAGGGCCGTCGGCTCTCCCATCTAGTGTGCAGGGCCGCTTGCTCCCCAGCGGCTGTGCAGGGCGGCTCGCTCTCCATCCTATTATCTCCTCTCCATCCTCCATTACTGTGCAGACCTCTCCTATTATCTCCTCCATCGGCCGTATGCTGCATGATGGCCGCACACAGCAAACTGCTTAGCTTACAGCTCTCTGCTGTACAGACAGTGATCCGGCCGGCCACACTACATATTGTGCAGTGAAGGTCCGCCCCTCCACTGCATCACAGGTCAGCAGAGAGCAACAGAGGGCCAAGAGCAGTTGCTGTGTGCGGCCATGTGTGATAGGAGGTCACAGTGCACACACCTATTGAAGAGGACATACAGCTGCGTGTGGACAGGAGATAGAAGATGTGCCAGAAGAATCATCAAAAGTAAAAAGAGCCCCAATGTATGTATGTCTGCAAGTGATTGTAACTTGTATGTATATATGATTGTATGTATGTCTATGATTGATTGTGAGTATATATGATTGTGCATGATTGTATATGTCTGTGTATATGACTGTGTATGTGTGTATATAATTGTAAATGTCTGCATATGATTGTATATATCTGTGTGTATGATTGTGCATGTGTGTATATGATTGATTGTGAGTATATGTGATTGTACATGTGTGTATATGATTGATTGTGAGTATATGTGATTGTACATGTGTGTATATGATTGATTGTGAGTATATGTGATTCTGCACTTGTGTATATGATTGATTGTGAGTATATGTGATTGTGCATGTATGTATATGATTGATTGTGAGTATATATGATTCTGCATGTGTGTATATGATTGATTGTGAGTATATATGATTCTGCACTTGTGTATATGATTGATTGTGAGTATATGTGATTGTGCATGTATGTATATGATTGATTGTGAGTATATATGATTCTGCATGTGTGTATATGATTGATTGTGAGTATATATGATTCTGCACTTGTGTATATGATTGATTGTGAGTATATGTGATTGTGCATGTATGTATATGATTGATTGTGAGTATATATGATTCTGCATGTGTGTATATGATTGATTGTGAATATATATGATTCTGCATGTGTGTATATGATTGTATATGCCTGTGTATATGACTGATTGTGTATGTGTGTATATGATAGTGCACATGTGTATATCATTGTAAATGTCTGCATATGATTGTATATGTCTGTGTATGATTCTGCATGTGTGTATACAATTGTGTATGTCTGTGTATATGATTGTGTCATATAGGCTAGGGTCACATCGGCGTTTTTTGTTTAAAATCCTGATCCGGTTTTGAGCTTTAAAAAAGCTCAAAACCGGACCAGGAAAGGCTCCTGATAGAAGCCTATGCAAAACACCGGATGGCTTCACAAGCCATCCGGTGGCCGGATCCGGCACTGCTGCCTGCGTTTAAAATCATGCAGGCAGCAGTTTTCGCAGCGTTTACCGGGACCGCACTGCGTTCACCGGATGGCTCAGGATGTGTAATCCTGAGCCATCCGGTAACTGCATAGCTTGCGGTTCCCGATCTGGCAAGTTAATAAAGAGTTAAAATAGCTGACCTAAATGACTTTTTGAGGTCTGTAGGGGGGCTTAGACCCCCCTACAGACCGGCCGGCGACTTCTATAGTGTTCTTCTACAATTTCTCAATGGTCACAGGCTCTTCGGAGCCCGTGCATGTAAACCAAAGGGGCCCCCCCGTATCACTATACTGGGGTGCATAGACCCCTGTATTACAAATAAGCTGTATTGATGTGTAGTAACGGTTAAATGTGTACATTTGCATTGTAAGTATATACTTACATTCTTTTGTAGGCAGAGTGAAGGAAATCCATGGGCGGGCTGTGTGCAGCAGCCTCCGCCCGCTCCTTCTTGATGCCCGCCCCCTCTGGCCGTAATCCAGTCTTGTGAGGGCGGGGACGTTGTTAAAGGGGCGTGGCTAACTATGTGCCGCTGTTAGCCACGCCCCTTTAACAACGTGCCCGCCCTCACAAGACTGGATTACGGCCAGAGGGGGCGGGCATCAAGAAGGAGCGGGCGGAGGCTGCTGCACACAGCCCCGCCCATGGATTTCCTTCACTCTGCCTACAAAAGAATGTAAGTATATACTTACAATGCAAATGTACACATTTAACCGTTACTAGACATCAATACAGCTTATTTGTAATACAGGGGTCTATGCACCCCAGTATAGTGATACGGGGGGGCCCCTTTGGTTTACATGCACGGGCTCCGAAGAGCCTGTGACCATTGAGAAATTGTAGAAGAACACTATAGAAGTCGCTGGCCGGTCTGTAGGGGGGTCTAAGCCCCCTACAGACCTCAAAAAGTCATTTAGGTCAGCTATTTTAACTCTTTATTAACTTGCCAGATCGGGACCCGCAAGCTATGCAGTTACCGGATGGCTCAGGATTACACATCCTGAGCCATCCGGTGACCGCAGTGCGGTATTCAGCACACAGTTTTGAAAAAAATGTGTGTGCCCGCCATTGCGTTCACCGCATCCGGATCCGGATGCGGTGAATGCAATTTAGGTTTCCAATGTGACCCTACCCATACACACATGCATAATCGTATACACAGTCATATACACACAATCATATACTCATACACACATACCATCGTATTGGGTAATTATATACACACATATACAATAATACACAGTCATATACACACACATACATGATCATATACACAATCATAAATGCACAATCATATACACAATGATAAATATGCACAATCATATCTACACATACATAGTGATATACACACATACATGATCATAAACACATACACAATCATATACACACAATCACACACATACAGTCATATACACAAATATTCATGGGCGTACACAGAGTGGGGCAGGGAGGGACAGCCTATATATGATATAGGAGCCCTATGGGGGGCTGTTGTATATAATATGAGGACTGTATGGGGTATTGGGGGGCTGTATATGAGATGGAACTCCAATATCATATACAGCCTCCCATATCCTATACAGCCCACCCCATAGGGCTCCCGCATCATATACAACCCCCATAGGGCTCTCTTGATGGGAGCTCTATGGAGGGGCTGTATATGATATAGGAGCCCTATGAGGGGCTGAATATGATTTGGGTGCCCTATGACAGGGTTATATATAATATGGGAGCCCTATAAGGGGGCTGTATATGATATGGGAGCTCTATGGGGGTCTGTACATTAGATGGGAGCCCTATGGAGGGCTGTATATGAGATGTGAGCCCTATGGGACATTGGGGGGGCTGTATATGAGATGGAACTTCCATCTCATATACAGCCCCCCATAAGATTCACATTTAATATACAGCCCTCTATAGGGCTCCACAGTGGCGTAACAAGTCTGATGGGCCCCGATGCACAATTTTACAACCTGAACGACCATGGCTTACCCCCCCCTAGTTTTGATCCTGGGTACGCCCATGGAAGAAAGCATAGAATAAATATAAGAAGAAGAATATGATACAAGCTAGATAGGAGAATCAGGTGGGTCAAGTGAATTTTATTATTTTCTAAAATTCAAGGTGATCTCAATTGGCCTCCAATGGTTTTTCCTCTGTTTCCGGATATCTCCAACGCTGCTTATCTTATATGGAAAAATGTAAAAATAAAATAGACAGAAAATATCTTTTTTGCCCCAATTTATTGTCAACATAAAATCTTGACCGGTCTATTCGACGTTAGATTGTTAGAGAACATCTCATGAACATTGAGTCTTGTATCGGACATCCCATGACTTTCATCCTTGATGATTCATTCTAACACATTTCGGTGACATCTTTACCAGAATTGCCTCTTTATTGTCACCTGATCGGAAAAGTTGAACTTCTTCATCTTTTAATTTTGTAAATAAAAAGAGTCAAAGTGTTTCGCCTACAGATTAATAGTCTGTCTCCTCAAAATTTTGGTCAATGTTCTTTTGATCTCCTCTGTTCTTAGACAAAATATAATTGGGCTACTACAGTGTGGCACATAGGTATACAAGCAAATCAGTAATACGTTGATATCAGCGTTCGGTATGAGCTGCGCCTGATCGTAGGTGTAAACCACCAACCGGGGACGAAATATATGACTATGACAAACCAGTGAGTTACACAAGTGTAAAGGGCCTTTTGCCAGTTTTCATTGCGAGCTGTTGAGTAGACCCTTGCAATAATTATGACATAGGAAAACAATATAAAGGACAGAGATCCCATATGGCAAACTATGCCAATGTAGTAGCTTGACTTTCTAGCCCATAGAGAATCGGCACAAGACAATATCCCAACTGGCGTGACGGCGCAGTAGAAGTTCTTCACTGTGTTTGGACCACAGTATGGAAGTTGCACACCAAAGGACGTGACGGTCAATGAAATAAACGCTGCCGTCACCCAACAGAATGAGCAGAGGACGGCTATGACTTTATTGCTGATGATATTGTGGTACCTAAGAGGGTTGCAAATGGCCACATAGCGGTCAACAGCCATCAGCAAGATGATGAAGGAGTCAAGAGGGCTGAGAAAGTGAACGAAAAACATTTGGAAAAAGCATAAATGATATAGAATGGACCCGTCTCCAAACCAATACCGGGCAATTATTTTTGGAAGGGTGATTGAGTCAAAAAGCAAATCGGCAAAGGCCAAGTTGGCAATGATGACGTACATGGGCTGATGGAGGTGAGCTCGGAGCACAATTAGGACTAATACGGTGACATTCGCACATACTGATACGTTATAGACAAAGAAGATGGTCAGAGAAACCACCGCGAAGAATTTCTCTTGAAGTCCTGGGAAGCCGATGAGGATAAACTCTTTCACGTAGGACTGGTTGGCCATTGGATCTGGTAAAGATACCAACAACCTACTCTGCAATAAAAAAAATTATATATTAAAGATCTATATAAAATACAGAAATGACAGAAACAAGGATATATTTCAGAGTTTGCTTCATTCAAAAAGAATCTTAAAGTTTGTTTTCTGTTTGTACATTCTTTGTCATACAGTTTATCAAACTACAGAAAGAAGGATGAATTCTACAGGCTGTGACTTCTGATCTGGTCCTGGTTGGACCTGTCGTATTTGCTCCAAGGTAGAAACCTGTTGTCACCTTTTCAGAGTCTTCTCCTGCAACTTCTGCGTTTCCCACCGGGTGCCTCTATGTTCACTCCAATTGTGGGGCTGGTGATGTAGTATTCTGACTTGTGGATGTGTTTGTATGGCTGCCCAGCTGCGGTCACTAACTCTGACTTCAGCCAAATGCAGTCTATTTGAATCCTCTGTGTGCTCCTGCTGGTTGCCAGATATATTCCCTGGTTCTCTTGTTTTATCCTGCTTTGTATTATTCATTTTTCCGGATTAACCTCTGCCTCATTTTGTACTATTTTCTCCGACCTTTTGTCTTTGACCCCCGCTTGGTGACATTTCTATTCCTGGACTGCAGCACATCTATTGGCAGCAACCCCTAAGTCTTGCAGTATAGCCAGATACTTGTATAGGGGTTAAAGGTGGTCTGAGTATCTCTGGGTTCTGCCTGATGGTGCTGTTTGGATTTAGCCTGTCCGGGATTCCTCTTTTTATGTGTAACTCGAATGGACCTTACACCTGTGCTGAAGTAATAGCATTGTTAACACACAGGGGGTTGTAAAAAGGCCCAAGAGTTAAGGAAAAAGCCAATGTATTGATATAAACCCTGAAACCTTCAGATCTCAGGGGCAAAACATGACATGATGGTTAGGTCACATTTTGATTCCTGCCATGGAACCCCTTGGTCACCCCTTGGTCCTGAAGGCTGAGGGGGCGCATACAACTTTCTACCTTAAATGAAAGTTACACCTAAACTGAATGTGCCAGCTGGGTAGTGTGACCAGGTGGGGAATGTTTGATGGAGGTGTCATATTATACATTGTATTCCTATTAAGTGTATTTATTTTGATATATTCTCATGTTCCTCATAGAAAACCAAAAGGAGAACATCAAAAAACCTCATCACAAAGGAGTCAAACCTAATACTAAATGCAAGTTGTGAAGGCTGTGAGTGGCTGCCTCATCAGCATTTTGCCCCTGGGCTGCACCCATCTCTATAATGTCAACCTCACACTATTTGTTACACATTTTATACATTTTTTTGCAGGGTGTAGTGGGGTCTTCTGAATTTAGGTGGTACATTGGTGAGCCTGTCCTGTTGGATACACTCATATAGTGTTAACTAGCCCGCCCTACCTGGAATCACTAATAGGCATTTATTCAGATACGGTTCATATACTCATGCAGTTTTAACTAGCCTGCCCTACCTGGCATCACAAATAAGCTTTTGTTCAGATACGGTGCATATACTCATGCAGTGTTAACTAGCCTGCCCTACCTGACTTGATTAATAGGTTCTTGTTCAGATACGGTGCATATACTCATGCAGTTTTAACTAGCCCACCCTACCTGGTGTCACTAATAGGCTCTTGTTCAGATACGGTGCATATACTCATGCAGTTTTAACTAGCCCGCCCTACCTGGGGTCACTAATAGGCTCTTGTTCAGATGTGGTGCATATACTCATGCAGTGTTAACTAGCCTGCCCTACTTGGTGTCACTAATAGGCTCTTGTTCAGATACAGTGCATATACTCATGCAGTTTTAACTAGCCCGCCCTACCTGATGTCACTAATTGGTTCTTGTTCAGATACGGTGCATATACTCATGCAGTGTTAACTAGCCTGCCCTACCAGGTGTCACTAATAGGCTCTTCTTCAGATACAGTGCATATACTCATGCAGTTTTAACTAGCCCGCCCTATCTGGTGTCACTAATAGGCTCTTGTTCATAAACGGTGCATATACTCATGCAGTGTTAACTAGCCCGCCCTATCTGGTGTCACTAATAGGCTCTTGTTCATAAACGGTGCATATACTCATGCAGTGTTAACTAGCCCGCCCTACCTGGTGTCACTAATAGGCTCTTGTTCAGATACAGTTCATATACTCATGCAGTTTTAACTAGTCCGCCCTACCTGGTGTCATTAATAGGCTCTTGTTCAGATACAGTGCATATACTCATGCAGTTTTAACTAGCCCACCCTACCTGGTGTCACTAATAGCCTCTTGTTCAGATACAGTGCATATACTCATGCAGTTTTAACTAGCCCGCTCTACCTGGTGTCACTAATAGGCACTTGTTCAGATACAGTGCATATACTCATGCAGTTTTAACTAGCCCGCCCTACCTGGGGTCACTAATAGGCTCCTGTTCAGATACAGTGCATATACTCATGCAGTTTTAACTAGCCCGCCCTACCTGGTGTCACTAATACGCTTTTGTTCTGATACAGTGCATATACTCATGCAGTTTTAACTAGACCACCCTACCTGGTGTCACTAATAGGCTCTTGTTCAGATACAGTGCATATACTCATGCAGGTTTAACTAGCCCACCCTACCTGGTATCACTAATAGGCTCTTGTTCAGATACAGTGCATATACTCATGCAGTGTTAACTAGTCTGCCCTACCTGACTTCATTAATAGGCTCTTGCTCAGATACGGTGCATATACTCATGCAGTTTTCACTAGTCCGCCCTACCTGGTGTCACTAATAGGCTCTTGTTCAGATACAGTGCATATACTCATGCAGTTTTAACTAGCCCGCCCTACCTGGTGTCACTAATAGGCTCTTGTTCAGACACTGTGTATCTCACTTTTCTATGTGACAAGCTCCCTATACAAGCCTTATTAGTGTGCAAGTTTTATGCTAACATCCGCACCCCTCTATAGAAGCTTGTCAGTGGCTATCACATCAGCATTCTGCATAGGGCTGCGCCAATCCCTATAATGGAAGTTCCCCGCACCCTTAGTGTGGATTTAGTGTTAGGTTTGCCTGCCTGGTGGTAATGTTCCTTCCTTGCTCCTTACACTTCCTTTCTCATGACTACCTCTTTGATGAGGTGCTCTCTGCCGTCAATCACTACATGATGGCTTGGGCCTGGGTAATGGGAAATCTGTCCAGAAGAAAGATGGAAGATAGAAGATAAATGATTAAAGAGAAAGGGTAGAGGGGGAAGAATAAAGATGATAGGAGACAGGAGAGAATAGAGAAGAAAGAAAACACAAGATAGAAGAATTTAAGACAAAGAAGATAGAAGATAGGAAATATAGAACAATGAAAATAGATGACAAAATACAGTAGATAAAAGAAAGAATATAACATACATAATACAAAGGAGAAGAAAAAAATAGAAGAAACAAGATAGGAGACAGAAGAGAATAGAGAAAAAGATAGAAGACAAGATAGAAAGGAAACACAAGATAGAAGAATACTTTAAGACAAAGAAGATTAGAAAATATAGGATAGAACAATGAAGATAGATGATAGAAGGCAGCAGTTAGAATAAATAATATAATATATAGAATACAGGAGAGAAGATAACAAAAAATAGAAGAAAGGAGATAGGAAACATAAGAGAATAGAGAAGATAGAAAGGAAACAAAAGATAGAAGACTAAGACAAAGAAGATAGGAAGAATAGGATAGAACAATGAAGATATATGACAGAAGGCAGCAGTTAGAAGAAATAATATAATATATAGAATACGGGAGAGAAGATAACAAAAAATAGAAGAAAGGAGATAGGAGACAGAAGAGAATAGAGAAGATAGAAAGGAAACAAAAGATAGAAGACTTTAAGACAAAGAAGATAGAAGATAGGAAGTAAAGGATAGAACAATGAAGATAGATGACAGAAGGCAGTAGTTGGAAGAAATAATATAATATATAGAATTCAGGAGAGAAGATAGACAAGATTAAAAAAATAGAAGAAAGGAGATAGGAGACAGAAGAGAATAGAGAAGATAGAAAGGAAACAAAAGATTGAAGACTTTAAGACAAAGAAGATAGAAGATAGGGAATATAGGATAGAACAAAGAAAATAAAAGGCAGAAGAAAATAGGTGGAAGATCATAAAGTACATAATACATAAAATAAGATAGACAAGGTAAAACAATAGAATAAAGGAGAAGATAGAAGATGAGATAGAAGATAGAAAGGAAATAGAACATAGAAGAATTTAAGAAAAATAAAATAGAAGTCAGAAAATAGAAGATAGGAAATATAGGATAGAACAAAGAAAATAAAAGACAGAAGAAAATAGGTAGAAGCAAGATCATAAAACACTTAATACAGAAGAGAAGATAGAAGAGAGGTAAAAATAGAAGAAAGGAGTAAGGAGATAGAAGATAAAAGATCTAAGTATGAAAATAAAATATAGAAGCTGGAGGGTAAAACAAATAAGATGAAAGATTGAGTAGAAGATAGAGGATAATGATACAGAGTATCAAAATATGCAGAAGAGAAGGTAAACAACAAGAGAGAATAGAAGATTGAAAATAAAGAAAGAATATAGAACACAAAAGATAATGGATACAACAAAGACGATAGAAAACAGAAGAAGATAGAAAACAAGATAGAAGAGAAGAAAGGAAACAGATGATCGAAGAATATAAGACAAAAAAGATAGCCGAAAGAAAATAGAAGATAGATATTCCCACATTGCACATAGTAACTTTCTCCTTGAGGAGGCGCACTCTGTCAGCAAGTTAACGTTTCACATTCAATACATTAGTTTTGTCTTTTAGAATGTTGATGTTGTTGTAACTATTTTGCCATCGCTTTCCTCGGTACGTCTGTCACCTCCGTCCTCCTCAGAATTACCAAGGAACGGTTCTCGTACTTACATCTTGCACTGTCTGTGGGGTGGGAGACGCCGGGTCCGTTCTCCGCTCATCCTCCGGTGTCTCCTCTTATATATACTGTATCTAGGAATCAGTCCCTGGTGACCTACATCTGTTATATTGACAGAAAAGAACATCAGCAATTACTGATTTTCATGTTACGAAGAGGAACATTCCCAGGAGTTTCTCTTATAATGTTTGTTGAACACATTTAATAAACTAAATAATAAATTTGTGTATATTACAAGGAAGCATTGAGGGGTTATAATTGGGGATGAGCGAGTACTGCAAGAACTGGACTCGCTATACTGGCAACGAGTAGGTCCCGGTACTCGGTGCTCATTGCGAGTATAGCGAGTCCAATGTTAATGAATGGGCGGGCAAGTACTTTCGCAGTGTATCTATATATACACTGCAAAAGTGTACTAAAAGTGAATAAAAGTTGTTAAAAAATATCATATTCACCTATCCGATGCCTACACCGGGACCGGCAAAGAAGACATCCGATCAATGACAAAGACATGCGAGTCTGACAGCCAATCAGATGGCCAGATGTCACAAACCACCTGATCGCTACCAGCCACCTGATTGGCCAGATTGCCAGGTCTTGAACGTGCATCAATGACCTGGCAATCTGGCCAATCAGGTGGCTGGTAGCGATCACATGGTTTGTGTCGTCTGGCAATCTGATTGGCCAGATCACTACCAGCCATCTCATTGGCTGTCAGACTCGCAGGTCCTTGTTGTTGATCGGATGTCTTCTTTGCTGGTCCGGTGCAGGTGTCAAATAGGTGAGTATGATATTTTTTTATTTTTTAACAACTTTTATTCACTTTTAGTGCACTTTTGCAGTGTATATATAGATACACTGCGAAAGTTAAAGGACTACTCGCTACTCCCGAGTAATCACAAGAAACTCGGGGAGTAGCGAGTAGCCGAATAGTAACGATTCTACTCGCTCATTCCTAGTCATAATCAATGTTTTATAAATGTTTTTATATATTTGACACGCGCCAATCACAGTAGATGACTATAAGATGTAGAAGCCAGAAGGGTTTCATCTATTATACATAGTGTTCTATTTGTGCCCTCACTTCTGCGGCTCTTCCTACCCTCTCACAGCAGGACTCTCATAGACTTACTGAGAAGTAACCTGCAGCTGCATCTCCCTCCTCCTTCCCATATTCTATTCTCTGTATGACTCCAGATATATTGGGGAAACAGATGTGGTTTCAGAACATTTGGAAAGACACTGGAGACATGGAAGGATCACTATAAACTGTTGGACATCGTCGCATCATAGTGATATATAGTAAACTATTTCATATCCAAAAAATAATGTCTTTCATTGTTTGTTTCCGTAACCTCATGGAACTGAGTTATTTTAATTAGAGACGACAGAATTAATTCAAAATATTCAAATTCGATATAAATTTCTTCAAAATGTAGATTCTAACAAATCAGAATTTTTGGGAATTGGATTGGGGCTAATTTGAGGGCGGGCGGAGGGGGTTGATTCTTAGTTCAGCTGCTCTTTCTTCTTGATCTTCGGATCATCTTCCAGTGAGTGCTCCCATTGACCAGACCATGTACGGTATGTGCTCACTATCTAGAGGTTCTGTTGTTGGAGGCTGCACCTCCTGACCTGATGAAAGCCAATGGTGAGTGCAGTGAGACCATAGCCGCCATGTACTCACGGATCAGTGGTGGGTGCAGGGTGGCTTCTCCCTACACTCACCCGAGGAGATTGCTCCTGACT
Organism: Allobates femoralis; assembly: GCA_033576535.1. Taxonomy (NCBI): domain Eukaryota; kingdom Metazoa; phylum Chordata; class Amphibia; order Anura; family Aromobatidae; genus Allobates; species Allobates femoralis. The sequence goes on along the minus strand of JARQOC010000002.1, from coordinate 742,431,376 downwards.
CCACAGCGTGAAATGAACAAGCTGCAGGAGAGCGGTACCCCACACCGCAGCTGAAAACATGCGGTAGGGAGAAGCATAGTGAGTGTGGGATTTCTACAAATCTCATCCACTATGCTGCTACTGTACAATGCAGTGTTTTGGATGCAGCGACAAGACACTGCATCCGAAACGCTGTGTTCCTGACCGCGAGTATGCATCCTCAGTCTCGTGCACATCATTGACATCAATTGAACCTTACAGAAGAGTTTAAGAAAACAAACTCATTTGTACACCTCTCCAGGGCGCTTCCCATACCTGCCCCGCCAACATTACTTACCTGACCCTCTGATTTTCCTCTCCTCCCTTCTTCTGACAAACATTCATGTGGTCAACATGGGTCATTCATGTTCAAGATCTTCGTCATGGTCCTTGTGAGGTCTAGGTATAAGTGGTGGCCACCAAAAGAATGTAGAACGAAGAAGGAAGAGAAGTCAAAGTGGCAGCCAAGAAGAGGGAAAATAAGAATGAATTGTATTATTTCCCACCCCCCTCCAGGAGATTCACTTGAAACCAAATTTATGCTATATAAATTGAATTTCTGACCTAATTTGAGCAAATCTTATTAAATTTAAGGAGATTCTACCAACATTAGTTTTACTGCATTATTTAAATAGGTCACACGTATGGGGAACCATTGATCCTGAGAATGAATATACAGTAAAGATTTGGTACTCGGTACTGAAAATAAGCAGGTCGGACACACGGACGGGGGTGACTCGAATATTGAATATAATGGAAGTCAATGGGAAACTCAAGCATTTTTCAAAAGAGAGTTACTTCTATGCTAATGTTCTGTTTGGTGCTGTATTCATGTACTGATAGTAATTCTGGTTCTGTATATATTGATGGTGGTTCTGGTGCTGCTTTCACTGAATTTATAGTTATACTGGTGCTGTATTCAGGAACTAATAGTAATTTTGATGCTATACACCTATGCTAATGAAGAGTCTGATAAGATATTTATAAACTGATAATGATTCTGGTGCTGCGTGTATGTACTGATAATGGTTCTGGGGGTGTATTCATGTACTAATGGTGATTTTGGTGCTGTATCAATTAACTAATTTGGACTCTGGTGCAGTACTCATGTATTGATGTTGATTCTGATGCTGTGTTCATGTAATAATGGTCACCCTGGCTCTGATTTGTTTATGTTGATGATGTTTGTGGTGCTGCATTCATGCATGCATGGTTGTTTTGGTGCTTTATTTACTAATAGTAAATCTGATCAAGTACTTCTGTGATGGATGTTATGATAATGCATTTATGTACTGGTAATGACTCTTGAGGTATTTAACCCCTTCATTGCCCGGGAATTTTTCGTTTTTCATTTTTGTTTTTTCCTCCCCTGCTTCCAAGAGCCATAACTTTTTTATTTTTCCGTTAATACAGACATATGATGGCTTGTTTTTTGCGGGACGAGTTGTACTTTCATATGCAATCATTTATTGTACCATATAGTGTACAGGGAAATTGCAAAATAATTCAAAATGCAGTGAAATTGCAAAAAAAGTGCAATGACACGTTTGTTTTTTGGGTATTTTAGTCGCCATGTTCACTGTATGGTAAAACCGATGTGACGGGGTGATGCCTCGGGTCGGTACGAGTTTGTAGACACCCAAAATGTTACCTTTACTGGTATCTAGGTGGTGAAAAAAAATTCAGAAGTTTGAAAAAAAAAAAAAAAAAATGACTTTTTCTGCAATGTTCTGCGACCCGTAGCGTCCTCACTTTTCGGGACCTGGGTCTGGGTGATGGCTTATTTTTTGCATCTTGAGCTGACGTTTCTAATGGTACCATTATTGGGGGGATCCGCAGTTTTGATCGCCCGTTATTGCATTTTATAGAAATGTTGCGGCGACCAAAAAAACAGAATTTTGGCGTTTGGATCATTTTTTCCCGTTACAGAGGTCACGGCTCTCATTAACGGATTTAATATGATTAAAGATCGGGCGATTCTGAACGCGGCGATACCAAACGTGTGTTTTTTTTTCTTTTTTTGTGAACGGGGGAAAAGGGGGGTGATTTGAACTTTTATATATATATATTTTTTTACAGGTTTTTAAAAACTTTATTTCTTCATTGATTCTTATTTTTACACTGCCCCATAGAGAGGCACCAAGCTGCACAGTCCGATCGCTTCTGGGAGATACAGATGAGCTGCAGCTCATCTGTATCTCCCAGAATCGCGGACCTGTTGTGGTTGGCAGCGCTTTCCAGCCACAACAGGAAACTGCGCTCTAGCCACAACCCCGAACTGTCACGTGAGCGCTGGAGATCCCACGATAGTATTGCGGGATCTCCGGAGCAGGCGGGGAACAGCGCGTTCCCCGCCGCGGCCTCCTTGGATCCCGCTGTCAGTGATTGACAGCGGGATCCAAGGGGTTAACAGCGCCGATCGGATCCTGGATCCGATCGGAGCTGTTAGCCCGACATCTCAGCTGATCACATCAGCTGAGATGTCGGCTGTTTGATGTGAGCGCCGCGCTGGAGCTCACATCAAATACCCCTTACCCGCCCATGACATTGTATAACGTCATAGGTCGAGAAGAGGTTAAATGTACTGACAGAGGTTCTGGTGCTTTATTCATGTGTTCATATTGGACCTGGTGCAGTATTCATGTATCGATGGTGGTTATTCTGATGCTTTACTCCAATGTTAATAATATTTTTTGGGCTATATGAGTGTACTGATAGTAGTTCTGGTGCTATATTCATGTAGTTCTGATGCTGTATTTATGTACTAATGCAGTTTTGGTACTGTATTCAAATAGAAATGTTGGTTCTTGTGCTGTATTAGTTTACTGATGATGATTATATTGCTGTATATATGTAGTAGCTGTGGTTTTAACATTGTATTTATGTAATGATGTTTGGTAAATCAAAGTCCAAATGATGGCTATGGTATTATATTCATGTACTTTTGGTAGTTGTGGTGATTTAATAACATTTAGAGTTCATGGAAATCTGTGAGTCAGTAAAATATGGATTATATTTATTGTTATAGAGATACAGCCAGAGCTGGCTTACATCTCCGCCCCTTGTTGGTTTGTAGGGGAACTGTGTCGATCTCCTCTCTGCTACCCCCAGTCAGGAATTGTTATGACCAGGTCAAGTCATAAACCTGAGCTAAGCTAAAAGCCAGCTAGTTTGTGCTGTCTTTTTTTCTCCAACCTTCACATTATAATTAGTGATGGGCGAACCCGAACTGTAAAGTTCAGTGTCCATACCGAACACCTAGTGTTTTTTTTTCGGTGTTGTGATTTTTTTTACCATGTACTAGAAATTCATAGGAGGTGGGTCTAATATTGGCCTGACACTATGGATTTTGGGCTTAGTGCCAGCAGCCAATAGAAAGTTGGCATTATCCCCTTTATTACCCTACGTGTCACCGGCACTAGGGCCACGGGAAAAGTCAGGGCACAGCGCCAGAAAGTGTCCCCCCTCTAAATCAACGACTGTCACAGGTTTAGTCTTTCTTCTCATTTAATCCTTTTATTTTAAAACCTTTATACATATATGTAAATGTAATATATTTTATATCTTTTTGTAAACACCGCCAACTTTCTGGAGTAAAATTTATAAATCACTAGTTTGTTTTTCATGTTCTATGAACAAGCTGAACACGTTCATCTCCACAAATTCACGTTACCAAACAGGTTACCGATCCACCTGAAAGAGGTCGGTGGTGGCAGCACAATTTTGGTATTTATGTGATATTGTGGCCTGAGGGTGGCTGGATTGAGGTATATATACGTTCCTGGCAGGAACTGGTGGTATATATACATCCAGTCACATCACATGTCACAATAGACAACATAAATTAGGGCAGCTAGGCTCATTTTCTTATCCTCTGACAATACTGTGTCTGGCCAGCAGGATAAAGGGCACCGGAGAGCTGCAGGTCCTGACCAAGTTTGTGACACTGTGTATGGTTTAGGGCATAATAAAAAATGTTATTCAGCTCTTTATAATATAGAGCAGTTATAAACTCAGATATAGTGTTTTAGCAGATGGCATGACATACACTGATGAGCAAAAGGGTAACAATGTTTTCAATTTTGCCTTTCATACTCCAGATCTCACCATCCACTACAGTTTTGAGAATGTCAACTTTTATTTTATAGACAATTATCTTGACTTTTTAATACATACATTTGATTTATATGCATTTACTGTGTTTCCCCGAAAATAGGGTGCCCCCCCCGAAAGTAAGGCACCCCCCGATTATAAGGCATACCTGCGGTGCACTCCGGTGGCCCCCGCTCTCCGGTGTCCGTGCTCTCCCCGCTCTCCGGTGGCCCCACACTCTCCAGTGGCCCCCCGCTCTCCTGATTCTAGCTGTAGCTGCTCATCTCCGCCCAGGTCAGGAGCCCTGCGCCAATTACAGTGCAAGAACCATGAGCCAATCACTGCCCAGGAACCGGAAGCCAATCCGCGGGCAGCTGACGTCGTGCATGGCCTCTGATTGGCTCGTGGTTCCTGGGCTGTGATTGGCTCACGGTTCCTGCGCTGTAATTGGTGCAGGGCTCCTGACTTGGGCAGAGATTGGCAGCTACAGCAGGAATCTGGAGAGCGGAAGCCACAGGGGAGCGGGGAGAGCGCGGACACCGGAGAGCAGGGACACTGGACCGGTAAAAAATGGTTTGGGTGTATGGGTGTGTGTGTGTGTATGGTTATGTGTGTGTATGGGTATGTGTGTGTGTATGGGTGTGTCGTGTGTATGGGTGTGTTGTGCGTGTATGGGAGGCTGCAGTGGGATGTAGGGTATATAAGACACCCCCCCCGAATATAATAATAATAACATAATATATTATATATATATATATATATATTGCTGGGTTTACTTCTAAATCCCTAACACCATGAACAAGGTGTTGCCGAAACGCGTAGGGTTTTAGTGTTGATCTGGGAGGGGGGTCTGTTTTTGGTCTGGTGTTACTGTATTTTGCCAATGCACTGAGAATTTTTCTATAAAGATATTAATAAAAGCATCCCATTTTTTACATTCCTGACCGGTGTTTTTGGATATTTTCTTCTAGCATTTCCTGAGGCTGAGCCCTTCCCGTGCCGAGTTTATACCAGGATCCGGATACTTAATGAGATGAATTATTTTCTTGCTTATTACAATAAAACATACAAAACTGAAGATAAAATGGATTTTACAGGAAAAAATGTTAGGAAACAATATTTCCTGTATAATCACTTGTTTATAAGGCAAAATTAAAAAGAGGAAAAAAATCACCTTCTCCACCCCTTAACAGCCTATGGCTGCTGTAGATGACATAGTAGAGTGAGACATAAAACTATACCCACCGGTAAATGTAATTGTAACACTTCCTTACCTTATCTGGGCATGTGATATGTGACATGGTGAGATATATCCTATTTAATTTATGAAGGAATCTCACAGATCTTATACAGACAATGCAAGGACTGCCCAAAATTAGAAGGAAGAGGGACTCCAATACCCCCTGTAATAGAGATAGAGGGCCACTACATGGCACACGTGCTGCTGACACTGAGGAGAAGGGTTTCCTGCAACTCTTACACCGGTTCCTGCACTCCCTCCTCCTCCTCATCCTTCGTAGACTGTGAGCCCTCGCGGACAGGATCTTCTCCCCTCTTGTATCTGTACAACCAAATTGTCCACATTTATTGTACTTGTCCCTGTCTGCCCTTTTAGCATGTAAAGCGCCACGGAATTTAATGGCGCTATATAAAAAAATAATAATAATAATAATCTCTGAATTGTCATCTTGGATCATGTCATCCATACCAGTCGTAAGAAGGAAGCACCGCAGCAGTGCCTCCGGGAAGTAGCAACAGGTTCTGCTAAAACTAATCAGTTTAGGTGACAAACAGTGCACACCCCCCAGGGTTGTGGCCAGGCAGATCTGTGGCTGTCACCAAAAAAAACTAAAACCAGGCATGTCCTTGTGTGATAAAGACCGTATCCTGATGGGGGTTCTGAAGCTTGGCATGCCTGGCCCACGTGCTCTGCTTAGTGGTTCAATGGTTTCTGAGAACATACCCAGATTATCATCTCTACGCTGATGACACTCAGATCTATCTCTCTGGGCCTGACATCTCCTCCTTATTAACCAAAATCCCACAATGTCTGTCCACTATTTCATCCTTCTTTTCTGCTCGCTTTCTAAAACTGAGCACGGACAAAACAGAATTCATCATCTTTCCCCCATTTCACTCTACCCCTCCACCAGATCTATCTATCAAAGTCAATGGCTGCTCATTTTCCCCAGTCCAGTGCCTTGGCGTGATCCTTGACTCTGCTCTCTCTTTCAAGCCACATATTGAAGCCCTTGCCAACTCCTGCCAACTCCAACTCAAAAATATTTCCCGTATCCGTACATGCCTTGACCAAGAAACTGCAAAAACACTATGCATGCCCTCATCATCTCCCACCTGGACTATTGCAACCTCCTACTCTCTGGCCTCCCCTCTAGCATTCTTGCACCCCTCCAATCTATCCTAAACCATGCTGCCCGACTAATCCACCTGTCTCCCCAATATTGCCCAGCCTCTCCAGCCTCTCCTGTCTTCCAATCCCTTCTGTAATAAGGGTGTGTGCACACGATAAGTATTTAAGTTGTTGACATTTCTGCATCTCTTGGCAGGTAAAACCGTGTATTTTCCACCATTATTTACTTCCTTAATTGAAGTCAGTGGGTGAAAAATTGCTGCAAACTACTGAAGAAATTGACATGCTGCAGATTATTATTGCATTGATGATATTTGACACATATCGAATGTTCTCGATTATTGGTACCCAAGACCCCAGGGTATAATATAAGAGAGGCATAAAGAAGAAATGTCACCACTCATCTGTTCCACCACCATAATGCGTTTTTTCTGGTGCACCGCACTTACTTTTTGTGATCTTTGCTCCAAGTCCTCTTCCATCAACTTTACCGATCGGCAGCCTGCGGCGATGATGCATGTATTTTATTAGGCTGCAATTTTACTGAATTTGTGCAAAAGGGAAATGCAAGGGGTTCAGATTCAGGAAGATCCTAAACTTTTATACTATTTCTGGTGGATTAAATTTGCTTGGAACAGATGCACTCAACGCCCTTTAAATACTTAAGGCTAATGTGAATCTAGTGTATTGCTAATAAAATTATGGATATCTTATAGCCTACATACTGTAACATATCATTTATATGCTGTGATACAGTGTGGTCATCAGGCCAAGTGTGGAGTGTATTGCAAATATATAATATAGTTTTCTAGATTCATGCACCATGTATTGCAGTGTAATATCATGGATATACGAAAAAGGAATCACAAGTGCAAATAGGGTCTTATCCACAATAACAGATGGGTAGAGAATGGTTCAAAACCACTCACCTTGGGGGTTGTGTGAAACACAATCACTACTAACCGCCAGGCTGCTGCGAGTCACCCAATAGAGACTGAAGCCACATGTACACCGGAGAGTGGGTGGATAGGAGTCCACGCCGCCAAGTCGGTCTGAGTAGTTCAAGCAATTTTATTAACCTCAACGCGTTTCGTTCACTTATTGCGCTCTTCATCAGGAACTACTCGGACCGACTTGGATATCCATATCTTGCTCGGCCCGCGCGGACTCCTATCCACCACCTCTCTGGTGCACACATGGCTTTAATCATTGATATACTATGATACTGTGAGACTGTCTCATTCACATGAGCTGTCCGTGATATCTGCTGTCCACAAGTGAGTGTTTGCTCTGTGTTAATACAGTAAGACGATGTACGTTGTTGTATGCTCTCAGATGTCGTTAATTTAGAGATATCTGATCCTGATTTGTACCCAATTGACCACTGTGATATTTGCTTTGCCAAAGTGTCATTGTAACCAAAATACTGTGTTCAAATAACCAGTGTTGACTTATAAGTATTATCCAAATAAACAGATTTATTGTCTGAAATAATGTTTATTAGTAAACGTCTCAAGATGACAGAATCTGGCCAATTCTAGATTATCGATGAGTAACATTTATAAACATTAATCAGTTTTATGCTTCCATTGTCTAAGCATTATAAAAGTGGGTAGAATCATGATACAGACAGAAGCGATTTTGTGGAGACTTCTCAGGAGTTCTCTGTCAATTAGAACTCCTCGATGAAGAAGTCGTTTTTTTGTACCTGTATCCAATACATCCAGATACGGTGTTAAGTTTTCCAATTAGACTCTGTCTTCATTGTGGCTTTTTCCGATTGATGTTCTAGACAGATGATGTATGCATAACTTGGTGGAGATGTGATGTAAGTAAATACATAAACTTTGTATGTCGATTATACACATAGTGTATGCAACATCATACTGTTTCTGTAATTTTGTATTGTATATTAGCCTTTTAAATAAAATTACTTGATTACCTTCTATAAAGACGTATCTGAGCCTGTTTGTCAAAAACTATTGACAAAACAACTAGACAATAATGACGAGTCAGGAGGCATGGTAGTGCAGTGTTCTGGGGTCAGGTACCCAGAGAGCACGACAAGGATTAAGGAGATATACAAAGGCAAAGTCATGTCACGGTTCAGAGTAAGAATACATTGAGGGTAGTAGGTAAGAGAAAAGAGGCTAAAAAAATGGATGGTAAGAACAAGGTCAAAGGTAAGGCAGCAGTAGCTTAATCAAACAGAGCACAGGAATACAGGCCAACAAGCACCACTGAGCAGAATGCTACAACTGGCAGAGTCCTGGGAGAAGCTGCACAGCAAAGTAGCTGGGCAATTACCAGGAACAGCAACACCAGAACAACCCAGCTCCTCCCAAAATCAGTTTGGACAACCGAGCTGTCACTCACCAATCTGGCAGATCAGCACAGCCAGATTCCAAAATTTACTGTGAACAGTCACTCACTGCTTCCTAGACACACTGAGCAGCAGAAGCGTGACAGATAAGTTTAGACATAACAAATTAGCAACAATTGCCATTTGTTCATCTCTTAGTCATTACAAGGGAAGGATTTTTCACTCTCTTATTGGCTTACATTTGCTTCTAAGAACAATACATTTAATACAAGGTTCGGTATAGAAATGTACAGATATTGAGCCACGTTCGAAATCCTTGCTGTGGGCATTGCTGGACCTCATAGAAATATAGTTGGAGACTAAGTTCTATTACAAGAGACACATTTGTAATAAAGATGACAATATTTTATAATTTTTTAAATTTATAATCTACTCATTGACATTATATTCACCCTACATGGACACCACACCCTCAGGTCAGGGTCTCCTTCTCAACCAATGTACATTCCATCCACCGGTAAACTGAGCCCTCTTCTAAGTCTTTAATCCCTTTCGGAAACATCCAGTCTCACTTTCATGATCAAAGAAGTTTTTTGTCATCAGATTGGACTTCCGCTTCCCACCATGCGAGAACAGAATGGTGGGACCACCTCATTGTCTACTGGTTTGGGAATTTTATGGCATCTTGATACATAGTAATTTCATCGTTGAGAGATATTTTTACACTTGTATCCAGTTCTTACGTGATGACTAATTAAAATATCACATCATTTCTTGAGATCGCTAACATAGCCATCATGATTATCAGTATGATTACGGATTTCTAGGAATCTGAATTGTAGGCTAGTATGGTGGCTTTCATCCATGATAAAACCCCTCTCTATCTGATCCATTGGTCGTGAGATGCCACCGGTGCCCAGGAAACCGCATTGTTTTATGAAATGGATCCATCAAATTCTGTTGTAGATGCCTAAGCTGTTGATGATGAATGCTCTGATCGCAGTGTGAACAAAGCCTTTTATAACGGTCGTTCCGGATACTGATGGCTCTTCGAGTTCCCATTGTGATGTCTCGGCTGATATCGATCTTGAACATACCGTATTTTTCAGATTATAAAATGGGGGAAACTGTGGGGGGGTGGAACTTGCAATACGAATCTAAAAAAAAATCTTAACCTCTTGCAACTGGTTACAGCTTAGTACTGAATGCAGACACACAGAACATGGTGGCCCCACCGCACGCCATCACCATAATCCCCCCACAGCTCCGATCCTTTGTGGACCCATGATGCCTGCCTCCAACACCCCCGCTCTTCTACCATAACCCCCCCCTTGGTAGGGCATGGTGAGTTCAGGGGGAGAGGGGATATAAATGATATATATGTATGTATATATATATATATATATATATATATATATATATATATATACACCAGGGTGGTGGGGGCATGTACCAAAGGATTGGGGACATATACACAGGATGGGGGGCAATGAACCGAAGGATGGGAGACATATACATCACGATGGGGGACCTTATATAACTGGATCAGGGACATATATACTAGGATAGGGAACCATACATAGCAGGATGGAAACCATATACACCAGGTTGGGGGACATATATACCAGGATTGGGACATATATACCAGGATGGGGACATATATACCAGGATGCAGGACATATATATCAGGGTTGGGGGCTATATCCCAGTATGGGGGATATATATATACTAGGATGGGGAGGGGTCATGTATTAGGATAATGGACATATACACTGATTGTAAGATGGACAGTGGCATTATAAGATGGACCCCATTCAACATTAAAAATACTTTTGTTCTCTTGTTTCCTTCACCAAATTTGGGGTGCATCTTATAATCCAGTGCGTCTTATAAAGCAAAAATACAGTATTTCAGCCAATTAATTCATCTTATTTTATTCAGAAACTTCCAAGTGTTACAGTAAATCCAGCCCTCTAACAGAACAGTTGTGTGAGTGTAATTTCATGGCATAAAGATCCCGCAAAGTGTCAAGTAGGAGGGGTGAAAAGAAAACACTTCCTGGCTCTGCAGGGTTAAGGTGTATCACATGATTTTTCTCAGCCAATCATCAGCTCTGAAAAGCATACTCTTTTCATTGTTAAAGATCAATCACACTCAAAGACTTGTATTTTTTTTTATTTCTATATTAGGAATTGTTTCTTCTCTTAAATATTGATCTTAAAGTTTTTTTAATTTCCTCAGTCCGGAGACAAAATATGATCGGACTCATGAAATGCGGCACGAATGTGTAGAGGCAAATAAGAGAGACGTAAATGTCCACCTGCGGCTTTATTGTTTGTTCGAAGGTATAAACGAGGATTCTCGGGACATTGTAGGTTCCGATGACGAACCAGTGGGTCACGCAGGTGTAGAAGGCCTTATTCCAGCTGTCCGATCCAGCAGTAGAGCAGGCTTTGGTGAGTATGATGCTATAGGAGAAGATGATGAATGATAATGGACCCAAGTGACAAGCTAACCCAATATAATAAGCCTTCAAAAGGGTTTGGGTTGGACTAATACTTGCTGTCATGCCAACAGTTCCGATAGAGCAGAAAACGTTATTGACTTTATTTGAGCCAACGTACGGAAGACAATACGCCAAGTACATAACGCAAATGCCGGTCACCACCGCCACCGTGTATAAAGATATGCAAACTATTATAATGCGTCTGTTACCGATGATGGAGTGATACCGGAGGGGTTTACAAATGGCGACGTACCGGTCAACGGCCATGAGCATGATAATTAAAGAGTCAAGAGGGTTCAGGGTATGAACAATGGTCATCTGAAGGAAGCATCCCGCGAAGGTCATGGATCCTGCTCCGAACCAATACTTGGCAATGATGTTTGGCAAAGTTGAGGTGTCAAACAGAAGGTCGGAGAAGGCCAGGCTTGCAATAATAATATACATTGGCTGATGTAGATGTTCTTTCTTGAAGATCAGGACGATCACAGTCATGTTAGCACATAGTGAAACATTATAAATCAGAAAAATAATCATTCCAACACCGATGTGATATCTCTGCTGAAGACCGGGAAATCCCAGGAGGACAAACTCAGAAAACGCTGATTCGTTGGCCATGGATTCTGATAAGATCTGTAAGGAATACAATGTATTTCTCTTTCTTACAAAATCTACATGATACATTATAGCATACCTCAGGAATGTCTTAATGGAAAACAAATGAGAACTAGTGTTGAGCCACCACCCTGGTGTTCTAGTTCGATTCGATTCGTCGAATGGGAGGTGTGTTTGCCGAATGTTCGTCGAACACCCTAGAACACACTGAAACACTAGTGTGGTGGTCAATTTCAGTTCCGCAATGTATATATATACATTGCGGAACTGACATGAAGTAAAATCAAGGGTTAAAAAAAAAAATCGATACTTACCTCTCTAATCCATCCAGCGACACTTCCAGCACTGCCTACCTGTCGGAGATGTGATCCCGGCAGCGTTTCCCGGTGAAATGACGAGTTCTCGCGATAACTCGTCATGTGACCGGATACCGCCGCCGAGAATATGATGTCACCGCAGGTCCTACAGGCCCTCACTAGTAGTGAATCCGCCCTCTCTCTGTTGGGGTTAGGCAAGGACTATGACCCCTACTGTCCTGGGACTCCTACTCTTCTCCATCTATACCCTTGGCCTAGGACAACTCATGAAGCCTTATGTCTTCCAGTATCACCTGTACGCTGATGACCCTCAGATCTACCTCTCTGGCCCAGACGTCACCTCTCTGCTGTCCAGAATCCCGGAGTGTCTATCAGCCATATCCTCCTTCTTCTCCTTTCGCTTCCTAAAACTAAACATAGACAAAACTGAACTCATCATCTTTCCTTCATCTCATGTATCTTCCCTACCTGATCTATTTATTCCAGTTTATTGCATCACATTCTCTCCCGCACCTCAAATCTCCTGCCTCGGAGTATCTCTTGACTCTGCCCTGTTCTTCAAACCGCACATCCAAACTCTCGCCACCTCCTGTCGCCTCCAGCTCAAAAATATTTCCAGAATCCGTCCTTTTATCAATCCTTAATCTACTAAAATGCTTGTAAGTGCCCTCATCCTCTCCCGCCTTGATTACTGCAACATTCTCCTCTGTGGCCTCCCTGGTAACACTCTTGTACCTCTCCAATCTGTCCTTAGTTCTGCTGTCCAACTAATCCACCTCTCTCCTTCTTACTTCCCTGCTTCTCCCCTCTGCAAATCCCTCCACTGGCTCCCAGTTCCCCAATGAATCCAGTTCGAACTACTAACACTGACCTACAAAGCCGTCCACTACCTGTCCCCTCCCTACATCTCTGAACTAATCTCCCAATATCTTCCCTCATGTAATCTTCAATACTCCCATTACCTCCTCCTCTCCTCCACACTTATTCATTCCTCACCCATTCGCCTCCAAGATTTCTCCCAAATATCTCCCATCCTCTGGAATTCCTCACGCCAACACGTCCGATTGTCAACAATGCTGAAAACCTATCTCTTAAGGAAAGCTTAAAGCCTGCAATAACCATGCTACTACCTCACCATCACCGAAGCTGCCGCCTCACCACTACTGGAGCTGCCGCCTCACCATCACTGGAGCTGCCACCTCACCACCAATGGAGCTGCCGCCTCACCATCACTGGAGCTGCCGCCTCACCACCACTGGAGCTGCTTCCTCACCACCACTGGAGCTGTCGCCTCACCACCACTGGAGCTACCGCCTCACCATCACTGGAGCTGCCGCCTCACCATCACTGGAGCTGCCGCCTCACCACCACTGGAGCTGCTGCCTCACCACCACTGGAGCTGCCGCCTCACCATCACTGGAGCTGATGCCTCACCATCACTGGAGCTACCGCCTCACCACCACTGGAGCTGCCGCCTCACCACCACTGGAGCTGCCGCCTCACCATCACTGGAGCTGACGCCTCACCATCACTGGAGCTGCCGCCTCACCACCACGGGAGCTGCCGCCTCACCATCACTGGAGATGCCTCCTCACCACCACTGGAGCTGCTGCCTCACCATCACTGGAGCTGCCACCTCACCACCACTGGAGCTGATGCCTCAACATCATCGGAGTTGCCAAATCACTACTACCAGAGCTGCCTCCTCACTACCATCAGACCTGCCACAGCACCACCACCGGAGCTGTCACCTCACTACCACTGGATCTGCTGCACCCCGACCTATTGTCTCCTCCCCATTGTCTTGTAGAATTTCTCACCCTCTCCAGGTCCAGCAAAGAGTCTCCTCTTTTTTGAAATGAGAAAACTCCTTTAAAGATGTAAGGTTCTTCAAAGGGTAGAGTTATTAATGTATTGGGATACAAAGGGGACATTATTAGTTTATTGATGGAAAAAAGGACATAATACAGGTCAAATATTCTCATGTAACTGCTATTATTGTCTACTTCCTCTCTCTAAGCTCTCCCTATTCATGTATTTCTATTATTTATTACTATTATTTAAGATTAAATCCATCTGTCAATAACAGTGAACTCCCTGCTGCCCACACCCCATGGAATGAATATTCATGTATCATTACACTGCTCTGCCCTCAGGTGACCTTTATGCTGTGGGACTCATTGCAGAGAGAGAAGGGAGGAGGAGGAGGAGGAGGAGGAGGTGTGTGCTCTTAGCTGCAGCTCTTCATGTCATTGTGTGTATCTGACGCATGTGTGTAGTTTGTGCTCTGAGATATTTCTATGAGATTATAAGAACATTTGATCATTTGCTTAGCACATACAGACATTACATGTATGCAGGAAAACCAATGTTTATATAAACAGAAATCTTTTACAGATAGCACAGACTGTAGTGATGTTACCCAGCAGCCTACAGAAGTCTGAGAGATTCAGTGTAACCTGCGCTGAGGGGAGGGACAGAATACCAGCTTGGGTAGGCGTGGATATTTAAATAACACTTAGACTGTGACTCTCAGACTGCTCAGGAGTCATGACAATTACTTTAACAGGGTGTAAAGATGCTTATAGCAAGAGAACTACACAGGGTACATTAATGATTTAAACATATTCTGAAAGTCCTACCCGAGCATTATTCAAGGGTGCTATTAGTATCATACTGAAAAATCACCCGACAGTCCCTTTAATTGGGATTTTATGAAATACCAAATAAAGTAGCCCCACAGGAAGAAAGCAGGAGAGGAGGGACGACGGGAAGTGAGTGAAGCTTCACTTAACTGTAGCTGCGCCCGCCCCTCTTCTTCTCTTAATGGCGGGGCAGCTGACCACAGCAAGTCCACCTGCAATATCCACCACTAGCACCCACACGCACCCTCCCCTCCCTCCTGCTCTTCAACTGTGCAGGTCAGGAAACCAAGGTATACAACGGACAGGTCAGGAAACCAAGGAATACACCAGACAGGTCAGGAATAAAGTTATGGAGAATAAAGCATGGTTAGGTTACAAATAAAAGCCCAAGCTCCAAAAATCTCACTGAGCACTGCTCAATCATTCATTTAAAAATGGAAGAAGTATGGCACAACTGGACACCTACCAAGAAATGGCCGTCCACCGAGACTGACATCCCAAGAAAGAGAGGAATAATGAGAGAAGAGATGAAAGGCCCATGGAGGAGCCGCAGAGATAACAGCTCAGGGGGAGAAACTGTCCACAGGATGACTATTAGTCACATATTCCGCAAATCTGCCCTTTATGGAAGAGCCGCAAGACAAAAAACATTTTTTAAAGCAAGAAGCCATAAGAAGTCCTGCTTGGAGTTGGCAAAATGCCATGTAGGGGACACAGCCATCATCTCCTAGGAATTGAACTGACTAACCCTACCCCAGCGAAAATGTATAGAGGAGTGTCACGCTTGGGAGGTAAGGGAATCAGGTAACAGGTAGGTGAATTGGGCAAAAGGGGGTCAGGAGAGCCTAATCTGACGCTGATTCTTGGGTCCCTGGCTCACCCTGATCTTGGAGGTACCTCTGATGGTGGGGAGTTCTGAGCCACCACCCTGTACCCTAAAACTCCTGATTAGCCCTAGGCTGAGGGCCCCTACCTCCACCCACGGGTCAGGAATCACAGCTTCTCCCAAGGAGAGTCTTTAGCCCAGCAGCTAAGCATCAGCACAGCACCAAGACCTAGAGCACATAGCTATCAGCAGCACCTGACAGAGGAGAGGGAAGGCTATTTAAAGCCAGGGGAAGGAGATTCCTGGTGAGTCACACTTTAACTACTGAACCAGCAA
The DNA here is from genome assembly GCA_033576535.1 of Allobates femoralis. Taxonomy (NCBI): domain Eukaryota; kingdom Metazoa; phylum Chordata; class Amphibia; order Anura; family Aromobatidae; genus Allobates; species Allobates femoralis. Next base: position 742,415,330 of record JARQOC010000002.1, on the reverse strand, counting down.
TTGAACATAATAGTGACTGCAGTTCTGGAGCCCACCACAGGAGGCAAGGACCTTCACAACCATCAACCATTCAGCTCTTAAAGACAAACCACATATACAGAAGCATCCAACAATGTCAGCTCCATCTAAGCACGTGACAGTATCCCCTCTTTTAAGAGAGGCCTCCGGACTCGACTATGGCACATCTGAAAGAAGTCCACATCCACTGAGAGACAAGATATGAAAGAAATTATGGGCTGCCAAACCTGGAGGTAGGTCAAGGCGGTATAGCACAGTATTGCAAATGGCCGATACCCGAAAAGGTCCTACAACCCCGGAGCCCCAGTAGCACATCTCAACCTGACATGCTGGGACACCACCCACACATACTCATTCACACTCAGGTCTGGACCTGTACGTTTACTGCCACTCATGCGGGCACAGACAGAGGGTACAGTCTTAGGCAGACAAGTACCAGGCGTGTCTCTCATGACTCCAGGACTCCCTCCCTTGGGACGCACCGTAGACACAACCACCCTTCCCCTGCCCCTCTTCCTGGGACAATGCCCAGAGGCACCAGGAGTCGGGAGCGTGGTGTGCACTTCACCCCCACCCCCAGGCAAACTCCTAACCTCCTTGAGCGAAGAAGTCAGTGTAGCCATCACCAGCATGGTGGATATGGAAGTACCCCAGCAAGTACCCACACAGGCAGTACCCCAGCAAACCACTTCCTGGGCCCGCCAGTCAATTACGGGTTGTGTTTTCTCAGCCAAGGGAGACCCAAGACAATAGGGGTTGGCAAATTCTCCAAAATGTAACAAGAGAGGAACTCCTGGTGACGAGTTCCTATGCTCAAGTTCACATTATGAACCACTTGGGATATCACCTTCTGGCTGAGCAGAACAGGGTCAATGGCAGAGATAGGAATGGGTCTTGCTAAGGCGCTACAGATGAAGCCATGAGTCTGCGCAAAGCGAGAATCCATAAGAACGACTCCTGCTCCGCTATCAACTAGTACCGGTATAGTCTCCGTTTTTCTATCTACCAGCACCTTGGAGACAGAGTGAACGGAGACTTAGAAAAGAACTGAGGTAGGCTGCGTCAGAAACTGTGTATTTGTCCCGGAGTGATGTGGACAAACCTTAATAAAATGATCAGCTTGTCCACAATAAAAACAAGCTCCGCCCACTTGACGAATTGCAACAACAGGGGGTCTAACACGAGGGCCTACTGCCCCCAACTGCTTAGGTTCATCGCGTGGAGCCTCCTCAACAGGGATAGCCACAGGGGACAAAGTTGGTCTCGGTCTCTCCCTCAGACGTCTGTCTACCCTGATGGCTAGGGACATCGCAGCCTCCAATGACCCAGGTGCGGCGTACTGAACCAGAGTGTCTTGCAGTCTAGCTGACAAACCCAAACAGAACTGACTCCGGAGGGCAGGGTCATTCCACTGGGTGTCAGTCGCCCAGCTCCGAAACTCCGAGCAGTACTCCTCCACTGCTCGTGACCCCTGCTTGAGCTTACGGAGGTTTGACTCAGTAAAGGTCACCCTATCTGGTTCACCGTACACCTGAGCCAGAGCAGCAAAAAACCCGTCCACCGACCACAGCGATGGTGAGTCAGTCGGGAGAGAGAAGGCCCAGGTCTGGGGATCCCCCTTAAGAAGGGAGATTATAATCTCCACCCGCTGTTCCTCACTCCCAGATGAACGGGGCCGAAGCCTGAAATAAAGTTTACAGACCTCTTGGAACACCAAGAATTTATCTCTTCCCCCAGCCAGAAAATCAATCTGGAAGAGATATCTTGGGTTCAGGTATGGCCTGGGCATGAGCCGAGACCAGATACCCCACAACCTGCGGCAGCTGCTGCACCACCTGCGTCTGCAGGCCAGTGACCTCAGCTGAGATGGTCTGCATCAGTTGTGAGAAGGCATCTGGAGAGGATGTCTGAGACATAATGGCTCAGAGAAAAAAAATGGTAATAGGCTGCAGATAATGTCACGCTTGGGCGGTAAGGGAATCAGGTAACAGGTAGGTGAAATGGGCAAAAGGGGGTCAGGAGAGCCTAATCTGACCCTGATGCTGGGGTCCCTGGCTTGCCCTGATCTCGGAGGTACCTCTGATGGTGAGGAGTTCCGAGCTGCCACCCTGTACCCTAAACCCCTGATTAGCCCTAGGCTGAGGGCCCCTACTTCCACCCATGGGTCAGGAATCACAGCTTCTCCCAAGGAAAGACTTTAGCCCAGCAGCTAAGCATCAGCACAGCACCAAGACCTTGAACACATAGCTATCAGCAGCACCTGACAGAGGAGAGGGACGGCTATTTAAAGCCAGGGGGAGGGGATTCCAGGTGAGTCACACATTAACTCCTGAACCAGCAGTTGAACATAATAGTGACTGCAGTTCTGGAGCACACCACAGGAGGCAAGGACCTTCACAACCATCAACCCTGCAGCTCTTAAAGACAAACCACAAAGACAGCAGCATCCAACAATGTCAACACCATCTAAGCTTGTGACAAGGAGACTCCTCTGAACTCGTGTTAGAGCTCACTCTTCTGGTCTGGAATAAGAAAGGTGTTGTGTGCTGTGTGCTACCTGGTGTGGATACCCAACCTTGCTTTCAAGCATGACCCTACCCTCCGACAGAGGCAAGGCCATCATGGCAAGCGGAGTCTAGGGTGCCACCTAAATGTATCAGTCACCGTCCAGACCCAAATCTATTAAGAGTCTGTGACATCACAGATGTCTCCATCCAATCACTAAGCGAGAGCAAAGAAGGGAAATTGTCCCATCTAGATGAGCAAAGCTGGAGATAGATCCCAAAAGACATAGAAAGGTGGTCCTAAAAAGTGTTGACTCAGGGGGCTGAATACTAATACAAGACAGAGAAAGGTGGTCCTACAAAGTGCTGACTCAGGGGCTGAATACTAATACAAGACAGAGAAAGGTGGTCCTACAAAGTGCTGACTACAGGGGCTGAATCTAATACACAATCTCAAGTGCTGACTCAGCGATGAAACAGAGAAAGGTGGTCCTACAAAGTCTGACTCAGGGGCTGAATACTAATACAAGACAGAGAAAGGTGGTCCTACAAAGTGCTGACTCAGGGGCTGAATACTAATCAAGACAGAGAAAGGTGGTCCTACAAGTCTGACTCAGGGGACTGAATACTAATACAAGACAGAGAAAGGTGGTTCCAACAAGAAAGTGCCTGACTACAGGGGCTGAATACTAATACAAGACAGAGAAAGGTGGTCCTAGAAAGTGCTGACTCAGGGGCTGAATACTAATACAAGACAGGGAAAGGTGGTCCTACAAAGATGCTGACTCAGGGGGTGAATACTAATACAAGACAGAGAAAAGGTGGTCTTACAAAGTAATGACTCAGGGGCTGAATACTAATGTAAGATAGAGAAAGGTGGTCCTATAAAGTGCTGACTCAGGGGCTGAATACTAATGCAAGACAGAGAAAGGTGATCCTACAAAGTGCTGACTCAGGGGCTGAATACTAATACAAGACAAAGAAAGGTGGTCCTACAAAGTGCTGACTCAGGGGCTGAATACTAATACAAGACAGAGAAAGGTGGTCCTACAAAGTGCTGACTCAGGGGCTGAATACTAATACAAGACAGAGAAAGGTGGTCCTACAAAGTGCTGACTCAGGGCCCAGTGGTGAATACTAATACAAGACAGAGAAAGGTGATCCTACAAAGTGCTGACTCAGGGGCTGAATACTAATACAAGACAGAGAAAGGTGGTCCTACAAAGTGCTGACTCAGGGGCTGAATACTAATACAAGACAGAGAAAGGTGATTCTACAAAGTGCTGACTCAGGGGGTGAATACTAAGACAAGACAGAGAAAGGTGGTCCTACAAAGTACTGACTCAGGGGCTGAATACTAATGTAAGATAGAGAAAGGTGGTCCTAAAAAGTGCTGACTCAGGAGGTGAATACTAATACAAGACAGAGAAAGGTAGTCCTACAAAGTGCTGACTCAGGGGCTGAATACTAATACAAGACAGAGAAAGGTAGTCCTACAAAGTGCTGACTCAGGGCTGAATACTAATACAAGACAGAGAAAGGTGGTCCTACAAAGTGCTGACTCAGGGGCTGAATGCTAATACAAGACAGAGAAAGGTTGTCCTACAAAGTGCTGACTCAGGGGGTGAATACTAATACAAGACAGAGAAAGGTGATCCTACAAAGTGCTGACTCAGGGGGTGAATACTAATACAAGACAGAGAAAGGTAGTCCTACAAAGTGCTGACTCAGGGGCTGAATACTAATACAAGACAGAGGAAGGTGGTCCTACAAAGTACTGACTCAGGGGCTGAATACTAATGTAAGATAGAGAAAGGTGGTCCTACAAAGAGCTGACACCGGGGGGTGAATACTAATACAAGACAGAGAAAGGTGGTCCTACAAAGTGCTGACTGAGGGGGTGAATACTAATACAAGACAGAGAAAGGTGGTCCTACAAAGTGCTGACTCAGGGGGATGAATACTAATACAAGACAGAGGAAGGTGGTCCTTCAAAGTCCTGACTACAGGGGACTGAATACTAATACAAGACAGAGAAAGGTGGTCCTACAAAGTACTGACTCAGGGGCTGAATACTAATGTAAGACAGAGAAAGGTGGTCCTACAAAGTGCTGAATACAAATGCCCATCATAATATTCAGATTTATACTTTTCAAATATTTAGAAAACCAGGAATCATTTCTCTTACACTTTAGAAATACTTTCTACCTTGTGTTGGCATCACATATAATCCCAATAAAGAGGGATATGAATACTGGTGCATAGACGGTAACATACCTGCAGACAGACCCTATGCGGCTCGTCTATTACATTGTATGTTCTGCTCGGGTTTTATACACATCCGGCTCCAGGTTTTGCTCCTTGGAGATTTACTTCAAAAGTCTCAAACGCTGTAATGAAGGAATCTGGTAATTGCTCATTATTTCTCTCTTCAGACTTTTTACTCCCATCCAATAGTCCCACATCTAGTTACACCTTTTTGCACCTCTTTTAGCATTTACTTCTGATTAGTTGTATTTTTAGCTGTATGTTTTTGTATCCAGTTATAGGAACTTCTATATAGTTGTATTTTTTACATCTAGCTGAAGATTTTTTATCATATATTTTTGCTTCTCATTGTGTTTGTTTCCATTCAATTTATTATTGCTATATTATTTACCATCGTTTATCTCGATCTCGAGCCAATGCAACTTGATGGATAAACACTCTGTAGGAAGATCAATCTTGTGCAGCCTAGATGGGACCACCAGGGTCTTCTCCAAACCAAGACAGGTCCACCAGGGTCTTCTCCAAACCAAGACAGGTCCACCAGGGTCATCTCCAAACCAAGACAGGTCCACCAGGGTCTTCTCCAAACCAAGATAGGTCCACCAGGGTCTTCTCCATGCCTAGATAGCTCCACCAGGGTCTTCTCCATGCCTAGATAGCTCCACCAGGGTCTTCTCAAAACCAAAACAGGTCCACCAGGGTCTTCTCCATGCCTAGATAGCTCCACCAGGGTCTTCTCAAAACCAAGACAGGTCCACCAGGGTCTTCTCCATGTCTAGATAGCTCCACCAGGCTCTTCTCCAAACCAAGACAGGTCCACCAGGGTCTTCTCCAAACCAAGACAGGTCCACCAGGGTTTTCTCCAAGCTTACATAGATCCACCAGAGTCTCCTCCACCAATTCCTTCATCATATCAAGCCATCGGGCTGCTTGTCTTCCCCTTTGACTTGTTCCTTCTATTCTTCCATCCATGATGTACTTTTCAGAAGATTGCTCTCTTTGTTTGATGTGAACGTCTTGATGGGTAATGCTCTGTAGAAAGATCAATCTTGTGCAGCCTAGATAGACGTCAACCAGGGTCTTCTCCAAGCCTAGATAGATCCACAAGGGTCTTCTCCAAGCCTAGATAGATCCACCAGGGTCTTCATCAAGCCGATATAAATCCACCACGGTCTCCCCTGCCATTTTCTTTATAACATCAAGCCATGGGCTTGCTTGTTTTCCTCTCTGCCTTGTTCTTTCTGTTCTTCCAATCATTATGTCCTCCTCAGAAGATTGCTCTGTTCGTATGATGTGAACTTCTCTGTAGGAGTTTTGATCTTGTGCAGCCTAGATAGGTGTCCACCAGGGTCTTCTCCACCGTTACCTTGATTGTATCCAGTTATTCGGTTTCTGGTCTTCCTTTCTGCCTTGTACCTTGTATTCTTCCAACCATTATGTCCTTCTCCAGTGATTGCTCTCTTCGTATGATGTGAACTTCTTGATGGGTGATGCTCTGTAGGAATATTGATCTTTTGAAGCCTAGGTAGGTGTCCACCTGTGTCTTCTCCACTGTTACCTTGATTAAATCAAGCCATTGGATTGATTGGCTTCCTCTTGACCTTGTTCCTTCTATTATTCTGACCATGATGTCCTTCTCCAGTGATTGCTCTCTTCGTATGATGTGTAGACAAGTCGTAGCTTGGTGATCTTTGCTTCCAGTGACATGTCTGGCATGGTTATTGTTCTTCATGATGTTGACAACACTTTGAAGACGTTGATTTTTTTTACACGTTATTTTCTTATTTCAATTAAAAGGAATCTGTCACCAGATAATAGGTACCCTGACTGTAACATGATGTAGGGCAGAGAAACTAGTTGCCGTTATGTGTCACTTATTAATCTACTTATTCCACTTTTAATAACATCACTGTTACATCTTCTGCAGATCTACCAGTTCTCTTAATGTAGAGCTCTAGATAACTCTGAGTACAATTGTAATAGATGTGAACCTCCAGTCCTATATAGATGTTACCTGCAGTCCTATGTGCAGAGGTGCGGACCTTACACCAGTAATGTTGTAGAGAGTCTGTGACCCAGGTAAGTTTAGTTCAAGAAAAGAAAATCTTTCATTCCAAACTTCAGATCAAACACAAACCTTTACTTCCGGATCACAGTCAGTGAACTCGGATTTGTTCTGAAAAATATTTGAAACTTCTAAATGATCCTAAACCTTTCCTTGAAGTTTTGAGGCCAAAACACTCGCCCCAAGACCTGGTGTCTAGGAACTCTGGTAACATAAAGTTAGATGTTGTTCACAACCCCGGTCTACCAGTTTCTTTCAACCTGGTGAATTTTAGGGACCTTTCACATCAGCATTTTTTTAAAACTCGTGGCAGATCCGGCAGATTTTGCTGCATCTAACGCGTAGTAGCTTACTTGCGGAAAGCTCAATTTATTCTCTATGGGGCTTCCGGTCAGGTGCGGCAGGTGTGTGGTTTCGCCGGATCCGGCAAATTCGGCACTTGTAGCAGCGGAAAGAAAACCACTGCTAGCAGCGTTTTTTCCTGACTTGTCGCAAATGCCAGATCCGGCAAAACCATACTTGCCACACCTGACCACAAGTCCCATAGAGAATGAATGGCGCTTGCCACAGGTTTGCTGCAAGTCAGCCGTTACGCGACAGATGCGGCAAAATCTGCCAGATCTGCTGCAAATGTAATATAACGCTGATGTGAAAACAGCCTAAGGGAGCTTTGCATGAAAGAGTTTAAGCTTCCTCGAGATTCCAGGTGTTGGGACACCTGCAGGCTGTGAACCTCTAAGAGAGTGCCAGATGTGCAAGCAGCTATGAACTACAGGAACCTTAAAATCTCCGTTAAACATGCCTTTAAGAGAGCTTTTAATTTATTTATTTAAACCTTTATTATTGCAGAGGGTCAGCAGTGTGCAAGGCCATCTCTTCTACACTTCTCTGCTAGCAGTTCAAATAAAAATAGCACATGTCCATTACATTCTTAACATACATGCCCTTATAGGCCCTTATATGTCTGTTCACTCTCATGAAACACCATAATATGAAAATTGTGTCTTGAAAATGTGCAGTCCCTTTTTTTTCCTTTCCTTTCATACAAAATATAGATCTCTTCCATGTGCACAAGTATGTTATATCTTTATTCAGGGATGTAGTCAGTTATTCTAGTGACTTGTAGTCATGTAAGTGTAGCTAAACCAGCTCCCTTATATACTCCGGGTCAAGAGGAAGTAGTGAGTCTAGTCTTTAGGGAAGTTCAGTACGAGGTAGTACTGTGAAGAGTCCAGTTCCTGGGAGAACTGAGGGAGACTGTAGTGTAAAGGAGCTGCGTCAGGCTTCTCTACAGTCTGCTCACTGATTCCAGGCCTAGCCAGGGTCTGAGGGAAGGAGAATTGAAGACAAAGGAACACATCTGGGAAACTGAGTGCCACCACCACTCGTCCCAGAGGAGCGCACAGAACGGACACCGGATCCAACACTGTGACTGACACACACAACACAGTAAATACAGGAATAGTGGAGTTTCTAGATCGACACTGTACCAGAGCAAAGCAACACGGCGGGGTCAGCAGCACATGAAAGACTCAAGTTGCCTAGCCAAGGGGTACCTGTGAGGAGAGAGAGAGTGCCAGCAGCTCCTCTAGAAGCAGCAGCAGGGCCACACACACAGTGCAGCAGGAGGAAGCTGAGGACCCGGACAGGGTGGGAGCAACCCGGCCCCAGTACAGACTCCGTGGACAATAATCTGCTACAACATCTGCAGTAAAGCTTTGGAAAACTACAGAAACGTGAGTGTGTGTTCCTTCAACCCGTCTCCACTATTAATCCCTTTATTATCACATCTACTATATCCACCATAGACTCTAATTACCACTGCCCCGGGGAACAAGCCTCTACCTACGGAGAGCCATTCCATCTAAGCTGCCCAACATCATCCCCGGAGGTTGTGCAGTAGCGGTGGTCCCATTACTGACCACACACCGTGGGTGGCGTCACGAGAGACATTTATCTCTTGTACATATCCCCTTTTACTTGCGGAACCCGGGACACGGTCCGGACCAGGCCCTCCGTGACATCCCCAAGTACCCCGTCCCAGTGGGCTCCACACAGGCACCCCCTTCCTTTAGCAAATAGAGGAAGTTTGGCCCTGTAACAACTGACCCTTTGGTTAATCCTTTGAAGCTATCAGAGATGTGAGAAATTTCAACCTCTGTGTTCTCAGGAAGACCCCCCTTGGTTTTCAGTTCCTGTAATCAGGGTAAGTGCAAGTTATGACCTATGTGTAGAGATACAGCCTTCAAACAAATGTTAATTGTCTGCTGTGGTCATACATTCCCCAATTTTAACAACCAGTTCTATAGTACCGGGAAGAACTGCCCAAATCCCACCTCTGGCAAGATTGGACAAGAACAGCAACAAATATAGGTGAAGCAGGTGGTGGCTGTGTATTAGGGACCTTAGGTTAGACACACAAGCACCACTATGGTGCAAACATAAAAAGTGGCTTTTGAAAGACACATAGAAACTTGATAGGGGACATTATTTTCACCCTTTATGTCTACTTTGCAGGACCGCCTCTTTCTCTGTGTCTACCCATCCCGTATGGATTTTTATTTTATTTACTCTCCCCCCCAAACACTAATATGTCTTTTTCTGATTGGTGGACAGCCTTGGATATTCATAGACTGCCAGCCAATAGAAAAGGACATAGCACACATGCAAAACAGTAGTCAGCATGCGTTGCAGCTAGAGGGAGTATTAGGGTATGTGCAGATGATCAGGAGGCACTGTGTCCTGGTAACAGTGTCCCTTCTCCTGCAGGAAGCTGACGATCTTTGCGGGTGAATGCACATTCAGCATTTGGGGCAGGGTGGCTTTTCCCTGCATTCACCTACCGAGATCAACTCTGACCCCGTAGTGCTAAATTGACATGCTGTGGACAAGCGGCGGCGCTTGGCAAGAGGGTCATGTGACACATCAAACGTATTCAGAAGTTCATAAGAAAAACAATGGTGTGCTTGGTTTTAACATAAATAACTCATTATATTTGATGTGTCACGTGACCCTCTTCCCATTTAAAAAAAAATAAAGTTGGATCCAAAATGGCCAACTTCAAAATGGCCGCCATGGTCACCACTAGGGATGAGCGAGTACCGTAATATTCGGACTCGCTATACTCGCAACGAGTAGGTACCGGTACTCGGTACTCATTGTGAGTATAGCGAGTCCGAATACTTTTTCAGTGTATCTATAGATACACTGCGAAAGTAGCTTAAAAGTGAATAAAAGTTGCTAAAAATAATAAAATTACATACTCACCTGTCCGACGCCTGCATGGGGCCCTTCCCAGAAGACCTGCGATCCCCGGACAAGGACCTGTGACTACCAGCCAATCAGATGGCCGGTAACGATCTGGCCAATCAGATGGCGACACGTCACAACCACGTGATCGCTAGCGGTCACCTGCTTGGCCAGATTGCAAGGTCCTGACAGTACACCTAGGACCTTGCAATCTGGCCAATCAGGTGGCCGCTAGCAATCACGTAGTTGTGACGTGTCGCCATTTGATTGGCCAGATCGCTACCGGCCATCTGATTGGCTGGTAGTCACAGGTCCTTGTCCGGGGATCACAGGTTTTCTTGGACGGTCCCGGTGCAGGCATCGGACAGGTGAGTATGTAATTTTATTATTTTTAGCAACTTTTATTCACTTTTAGGCTACTTTCGCAGTGTATCTATAGATACACTGTGAAAGTATTAGGACTATTCGCTACTCCCGAGTACACATAAGATACTCGGAGAGTAGCGAGTTGCCGAATACCGCTACTAATCGGCGAGTTCCGAATAGTAGCGAGTATACTCGCTCATCCCTAGTCACCACCCATCTGGAAAAGTTTTCCCCCTCCCATATACTAATGTGCCATTTCTTATGACTTATATTTTGGAATTCAGAACTTATAAGAGAGCTTGGGTGAAAATTTGTTCTGTCTCAAAGGTTTTTCCTCACCTTCTGGGTGGTGTCTATATCTTGATAATTTTAAGCTTTGAAGGGGTCATCTCGGATTTAAACCCCCCCCAAAAAATATACCTAAGCACTAACAGGCAGGTAGCTGCCACCTACGGTACATGCCTGTTGTGCCCAGTGATGGTCACTACCAATCACTGCCAATACAGAGCGGGCACAGACCGCTCCATGCTGTTTTGAGGCCTATGTGAACGTGTATCTATATAATGCATGCTTATACTTGTGTTACATACAGTTCAGTTTTTGGTTTTCTTTGTTTTTTCTGCAGCCATTGCAATCTAAGGTGTGGCCGGCCTTATGTGAGCTGGACATTATGTGTGTATAGCTTCCCATTGCTCTGTGTTTTCTGTTTGGCCCTCTCCCTGCTCAGTCTTTATCATACTAATGTCACTTGACATCTGGTAAGGTTTTTAATACTTGATACTAGGTTATGACTGTCCCGATGAGGTGACCTTGACGTGGTGGGACGGCTTTTACATCTTTTTGATCAAAGTAATGTTACCCTGTACCTTATTTTTATTTTTTTGTACTATTGCAATTTATTTATTTACTTATTTTAGAGTATCTGATCAGATTTGCTTCTTTTTTTGGTTTTACACTGTCATAGCAGCTGCAGGTCTCACTCAATGGTTTTTGACTAACTGCCTCCCCAAGAATCTGGTAGCCTCCGGTGACAGCGTCCTCCTCCTGCCACATCCAGGCAGTGCCCCCGGTGCTTCTAAGTGACCTCTGCTTCCAGTTGTGTCCCCAATAGCGCTCTTTACATCTTTTTGTATCTTTTTACTTGTTTTTAGCATCCATGTGTTTCCAGCTGATACTTTGTGCACCCGCATCCATTTTTGGCCCCATTCACTTTGCAGGTGCATCCAGTTTTTTTTACTTTTCCCCATGATCCGGGTGGTCACGATTTTTTTCCTGAGACCAAAAAACACAACATGATGCATATTTGGTGTCAAAAACCGTGAGCACCCTGATCTGGGGCAAAGCAGGTAGATCAAAAATAGGTCGCTAAGCCCTCTCTACTCCCGATGCAAGTGTTTGGTCTGCGCATGCCCAGAATGCAGTGATAAATGACACGTACCCTAAGGGTTTTATTATTTACAGTACAACCGGATCCAGAAAAAAAAAGGTATGCAACCAGAGATATGCTCCCACACTGTTATTACCACTGATCAGTGAGCCCGGATCAGTAATGATACCGGTTTGGGTGCATCCTGTTACATAATTGCAGGGATTCCGGGGGAATCCGGGGGTTGCAGGCTTTTTCTGCATGCCACACAAATTTACAAAATCGCTAGTGTCAAACCAGTCTTATGTGGACAGATACTTACCCTCTTTTTCAACTTGTCATATATTATTATTGTTATTATTATTATTTATTTATAGAGCACCATTGATTCCATGATGCTGTACATGAGAAAGGGATACATACAAACAGGGCCACACCGTTCATTGGACAGTGTGAGCCCTGAGTCTCAGGCGGCAAGCAGGCAGGGAGAGCGGCTCTGCAGAAGGGGGCGGCGCCTGCACCACACAGTGGCTTCCTGTGTGACGGGCGCCGCCTTCAGCATGGGGTAAGCCGCACAGACTCACCCTCTGCTTGCGTTGCACCTGCGGCTTCCAGAACCCCCGCTCCTCACCCGTGGCCAATAGCACCACCCCCAAACCCTCCGCCCCCCCCCCCACTTCTCACCCGCGCCTCAGGCGGCATGAGAGCTGGATGCACCCCTGCATACAAACAAGTTGAAAATACAAACTAACAGTGGCAGACCGATACAGAGGGGAGAGAGGACCCTGCCCTTACGGGCTTACATTCTACAGGGCAATGGGGAGAGACAGTAGGTTGGGTCTGTTCTGGTGGTGGTGGAGTGCTGAGTCCAATGGTGGTGGAGCGCCGGGTCCAATGTTGGCAGAGCACCGGGGCCAGCGGTGGTGGAGCACCAGGTCCGGTGGTGGTGGAGCGCCGGGTCCAATGGTGGTGGAGCACCGGGTCCAGTGGTGGTGGAGCGCCGGGTCCAGTGGTAGTGAGGCGGCACTGTGGTCATTGCAGGCTGTAGGCTGGTCTGAAGAGATGGGTTTTCAGGTTCAGCTTGAAGGCTCCGAGTGTAGGAGACAGTCGGACATTTTGGGGTGCAGAGTTCCAGAAGATGGGGGATGCTTAGGTGGAGTCTTGCAGGCGGTTAGATGAGGAATGTACATATATTGTTAAACATCTCCTCGCATTGTTTTGAGGTGCGCCCTTCTGTATATCTTTATATTTACATTTTTTTTGTTTCACAAATTGCATTTAATGAAGATTATATTTCACTTTACTCCCCAATGGCTTTTCTTCTGTGTGTATCGGCGTTCTAGCCCTAAGTTTGGAAATCACTCATTAAATTAGTTGTGTTTGATACTTAAATGTATCTCATTTCTGTGGCTTCTTACAAATTTGCTTAACATTTTTAACATTTCGCCGCTACCTCACTGGATTTGTAATTGAGAAGTTAATCATTTTAATTGCAATTGTAAATCTTTATTTCTTTTTAAAATGACCAAATATGATCCAATCCATGAACCTGCAATTCAGCGCAAGTCTCTATGAGCTTCAATAACATTATTAACATGTAACAGATGAGATGGCGGCCGGGCCCCAGTGCCCCGCGTAGTCCTGCTCGGTGAAAGCTCAAGGGTCCTAATACCAGTCCTCAGCCGGGTCATAAAAAGACTAATTATGAGATATAATGAGGAATAGTGTTTGTCAGGATCATCAGGCGACTCCAATTGTTTTGTTAGCTAAGTTAATGTTTCCAAAAATTCCCAATTGGTTCCATAGGACTCAACGAAGCTCGTTAGCCCCCGGCGGTGCCGCCATTTACTGAGAAGTCAGAGGGGAGGTCATTACATAATGATACTGTTCACTCAGCTTCGCGATGTCTCGTAGGGGGTCATTAACGATGTCAACGAGTCGCAACCTCAACTGCTCTTTTACGGTCTTTGGTGAATTTGTGTTGTTGTTGTATCTTCATTAATGAGCCGTCATATCCCAACAGCTGATCCCTTACACTCGATACATTTCTGATCATTTATGCTTTTATTATGTAAAACATAAATTCAAAATCTAATCTAAAAATTGTCTTTTTTATCTATAAAATGTCTTATAACTGTAGGAAATATATTTCAAAGTTTATCAATTAAATGTATTTCTTTCTTAGTATCACAGTTTTATCCCTTTCATCACAGACTCTTACAACGTATCATTTTACAGAATTATATTTTTTTTTTCTTTAGTTTATTTTTCATGATACAATTGTTGTTATAAAATTCCAGATATGAAAAAAATAATTGCAATGTATTATATATTGTAATATATGGTATATATTAAAATATATAATTACTAGCTGAAGAGGCCAGCATTGCCTAAGATGGTAACTAACTGTTCTTAGTCATGACAAAATAGAATGGGTTAACAAAGTCTTGTTCAGTCTGCTGAAATACACAGGCTGCAAGTGTAATACAGGGGATATGTGTGGGCACAGGCTGTAATACAGGGGTTATGGGGGTGGCAGAGGCACAGGGCCTATGTGGAGCACAGGCTCTAATCCAGGGGTTATGTGAGACACACACTATAAGTGCAATACAGGGGCTATGTGTGGGCTCCTGGTGTAATACAGGGGTAATGTATGGGCTTCTGGTGTAATACAGCGGCACAGGCTGCAAAAAATCTGCTATGTGTGAGCTCCTGTTCTAATATAGTGGGCTATGTGTGAGTGTGGCGCCCCGCAACGAGTGCGTCACAAGAGGGTATTGCAGCCATAAATGCAGCCGCAATATTCTCTGACACAGCAGTGACCTAGTTAACTTTGAGATCCAACCCTGCATGCATCACCTAGAACAGAGGGCCAATCCAGGGTCCTGGTGGGCAGAGTGCTAGGGAAGTGTGTAGGGAGAACAGACCCTTAGTCATAAGGAGAAGGAGTCTAGAACTTGACCTGAGCAGTCTAGAACTTGGAGTAGGAGCGGGGGCTCTGCACCCCGTGCAGCCCCTGGGCCGTCACCGGTCGGGTGTCAGCACCTGAGGCCTCAACAACCGGGATCGGGCATCATTACCACGGGTTCCAAAAGACTCCCGTGCCCACAACTCACAGCCGGTTCACTGGTACCGAAGCTGGCAGCAGTTCACCTCTGCTACGCGAACCAGAAGCGTGGAGGAGCAGCTTCACAGGAGCACCCCACCACCAGCCAACTTCCAGTCGTCTAACCAGCGGTGTACCCACTGAGGGATCCAAGGCCCCCAAAACATCCACAACGTACAACTTGGATAGGGCATTGAAGCAGCCTCCCCGTACCCGATCTGGTATTCCTGGGCGACAATGGCAAAGCACTTAACTAGAATGGAGGAACACCGCGGATCTCTGAGGGACACCATCACTGCTGAGTCCACCCCGTCTACTACCCGTTAACTGTATACCATGAACTGCCTGCTGGTTACAGTAAAGACCCGTTGCAGAGACTTTCTGTGTCCGTGCTTCCTTATGAACTGTCCGTCCGCATTACAAGGTAACCGCAGCTGCCGCACAACATCTTAAGCAGCTCCAGCCTCCGGGGATCACCGCTCAGCCTGTGGGGAGCGTTCCATCATGCTGCTGTCCATCCCCCAGAGGTTCCGCAGCGTCGGTAACGATTACCGAAACTACTCATAGGTGGCGTCACGAATAAATTAAATCCCTTTAATCTGTTCCTACAAGACGTCTTCAACTTTTGATCTGCACTACACCGGGCCCCACTACCGGCAGGCGCGGCCCACCCGTGACAAGGAGGAAGGAGCTTCAGCCTGTCTAAACCGAGTCACGGGCCTGCGGTGAGTCATGAGCTCCTGTTCTAATATAGTGGGCTATGTATAGAGACTATATGCAGCTTTCTGTTGTAATACAGGGGACTGTGTGTGACCTCCTGCTGCATACTGGTGACTGTGTGTGGTCTCCTGCTGTATATTGAGGGCTGTATGTAGCCTTCTGCTGTATACTGAGGGCTGTATGTGGCCTCCCGCTGTATACTGGGTGCTGTGTGGTGTCCTGCTTTAATACAAGGGACTGTGTGTTGCTTCCTGCTGTATACTGGAGGTTGAGTGTGGCCTTCTGCTGTATACTGTTGGCTGTGTGTGGCCTACTGCTGTATACTGCGGGCTTTGTGTGGCCTCCTTCTGTATAATAGGGACTGGGTGCAGCCTCCTGCTATATACTGGGGGCAATAAGTGGCCTCCTGCAGTATACTGGGAGCTGTGTGGACTCCTGTTATATACTGGATGCTGCATGGCCTCCTGCTGTATACTGGGGGCTGAGTGTGGCCTCCTGCTGTATATTGGTGACTGAGTTCGACCTCCTGCTATATACTGGGGGCAGTTTGTGGCCTCTTTCTGTATGCTGTACACTATACAGGGGGCTGTGTGTGGCCTCCTGCAGTATGCTGGTGGCTGAGTGCGGCCTCCTGCTATATACTGGGGGCAGTGTGTGGCCTCCTGCTATATACTGGGGGCAGTGTGTGGCCTCCTGCTATATACTGGGGGCAGTGTGTGGCCTCCTGCTATATACTGGGGGCAGTGTGTGGCCTCCTGCTATATACTGGGGGCAGTGTGTGGCCTCCTGCTATATACTGGGGGCAGTGTGTGGCCTCCTGCTATATACTGGGGGCAGTGTGTGGCCTCCTGCTTTATACTGGAGGCTTTCTCTTGTGCAATAATATTGAATAGCCTGTAGCATACTAGAAATGGGTTTTCTTGGATCCATTAACCCAGTATGATACATTAGGTAGCTAGTTAATTATATGCTTCCTAGTGATAATCTACATAGTATTGTTTGTTGCTATATCTGGATATGGAGTGCTGTTACGTTAGCCAGGGTATATTTATATGGATACTATAATCCATTACCTGAATTTAAAAAAAAACTGGCTTTATACAGTTAATGATTATTACCACAGTTGGCACAAAGTCATTTTTGTAGCAGTTGGAGTCTGTATCACTGTTTTCATACCAGTTCACTATCCATTTGAATTGATGTAAGTCACGCTGTTTTCCACCATGTTGTTCTGAAATATAATAAAATTGCAATTTTCATATATTTGGGCATTTGATCGTTTTATTCTGTGAGTATGTTTGGGGGCCAAGTGTTGTATACTGGGGTCAGTGTGTGGCCTCCTGTTGTATACTGGTGGCTAAGGGCGGCCTCCTGCTTTATACTGGGGGCTATGTTGCCTCCTGCTGTATACTGGGGGTTGTGTACGGTCTTCTGCTGTATACTGGAAGCTGTGTTTGGCCTCCTGCTGTATACTGGGAGCTGTGTGTGGCCTCCTGCTGTATACTGGGAGCTGTGTGTGGCCTCCTGCTGTATACTGGGAGCTGTGTGTGGCCTCCTGCTGTATACTGGGAGCTGTGTATGGCTTGCTGCTGTATACTGGGGTCTGCATGCGGCCTCCTGCTGTATACTGGGGGCTGTGTGTGGCCTCCTGCTGTATACTGGGGGCTGTGTGTGGCCTCCTACTGTGTACTGGGGGCTGTGTGTAACCTCCTCTGTATACTGGGGCTATGTTGCCTCTTGCTGTATACTGGGGGTTTTGTGCGACCTTCTGCTGTATACTCAGGGTTGTTTGCGGCCTCCTGTTGTATACTGGGGCTGTATGCGGCCTCTTGCTATATATGGATGCTGTGTACAACCTCCTCTGAATACTGGGGGCTGTGTGCGCTCTTGCTGTTTACTGGGGGCTCTGTGCGTGTTCCTGCTGTATACTGGGGGCTGTGTGAGACCTCCTCCTGTATATTGGGGGCTGTGTGTGGGATCCTGCTGTATACCTTGGGTTGTGTGTGGGCTCCTGCTGTATACTAAGGGCTTTGTGTGGGCTCCTGCTGTATACTGGGGGCTAGGTGGCTACGCGCACCACTGTTGTTCTTTTGCCTCTATGGATCTGTCATTGTGAGCTAGTCATATGATCTATCTCAATTTTTCTAAAGTTGATCATGTGACATGTCACATAATACTTGGGGTTTTGGGGTTGGGAGGCCCTCGCTTTCTAAACAGCCTGGGGCCCTGGCTACCCTTAATCTTTCCCTGATCAGTTTTGCACTCACAGTGTGCGGTCACATTACAAAATACGACCTATCACTGCAGCCTCAGGGACACACTGATGGAGCTGCAGCTGGTTACATCTGGCGAGTCCCATGCTACCCTAGCTGTGACCTTAGGTGACCTCACCGTGGGTGAGCTCATTGAACTCATATCCTGTTGTCCAGCATTGAGTTCAATGGTGCCAGATTACCGGATTATGGATTTAAATGTTTCCGGACTACCTAATTAATCGGCATCAATGAAGTCATCTGGTAATCCAATTTCAACTCAATGACAAATTACCGGAAAATGCAATCATACCGGTATTTTGGGATTTTGGGAGTTCATACCCGGAACAGCACAGAGGGCTCCGAGGCAGGCTGGGGACGCTCAGTGTAATTACAATATCACGACCTTCGGGGCGTGATAAAGACTCATGGACAGTGGAGTAACTTAAAGCTCCTGGGCCCCGATGGGAAAGCTCCAACAGGGCCCCCAATTATTACATATCTTTGATAGTATTAGTCTTTTTCTCTAGGCCAACGGGACTTTTGGGGCCCCATAGGCTCCGGGGCCCGGGTGCGATCGCAACCCCTACACCTGTTGTAGTTACGACCCTGCTCATGGAGGCGGCGAAAGTGAGCGAAAGAGGACGTCCAGGGGAGCTAATTATCATAGGAGCCAATGAGGTTTTACAACACTTTCAACAAAGCACATTTAGGAGGGAGGGATAGTTAGAGTAGTAATAGGAAGGTGCAGGGACAGGTAGTGATAGCCTGGGGGGCTTTAACTAGGTGACAATGAATAAAAAGTATTTTTGGTGTGTTTTTCTGCTAGGGCACAGACGCAGAAATTTCTTCAACCAAATACTTACTCAACATGCGCACATGGCCTAATCTGGTAATGCAGCATTGAGTTCCATGAGTTCACCGGAGGTGAGTTCACTGAGTTCAATGACAAAAAATTTTTTTTAAACCAGATCAAGTGAACGTCTGCAGGTTCACCCATCTCTAGTATCTACCACTTTGCAGTCAACGTATGGTAATAATATCAGTGTTGGTCTTGAGTAAAGATTTATTTCCAGTAACAGCGCAATCATCTGCTGAGGTTCCCCTCTACCCACTATTAGGATGCACCAATGTAGCCATAATCAAGGTTACCGGTTAGGGCCCCACACAGAAGTATGGACCTCCCCTGAGCTGCACCCCTAGGTATGCACCTGCAATTATATCTCTGATGGCTGTTGTGCCTCATATGACCATGTAGGGCCCTGTTGCCAGGAAGTCCAACCAAGCCCTCTTGATTGATGGGCAGCTTTCTGCCTATGCACAGTACACCTAGAAAGCCGCCAATCAGTGATATGGGTAGGGTTATACTGAGCTCAGCATTCAGAGAACTGGGAAATTTGCAGCAAAGGAAACAAGGATTATATTAAAACTGCAGCAAGCAGCCTAGTAAATGACACATCCCTGGAATCAGGGTTTCTGCCCCTACATCATGCTGCTCTCAGAGGGGGGAGAAAAAATCTGGTGGAAGATTCCCTAAATCATATAACACCATAGAAATATCAATTCTTTTCAGCATTGGTCTTCAACACAACTAGTGACATATTCTTTGGGCACCATAATGGCCTTCATTGATGTGTTTGGTGGTAATATACATACTATCCCTAGATGAAATAAAGCTCACCTGTTCTGCTGTGTCCACAAAGTAGTGATGAGGTCGCTTGTGGGGAGTTTCCACTGTTTAGGCACATCAGGGGCTCTCCAAACATGACATGTTGTCCACTGTCGATTCCATCCAATTTTGCATTCCAAAAGTCCAATAGTGCTCCTTCCCTTCTGAACCCTGACATGCGCTCAATCAGTAGTTTTACATAACAAATTGGTATTGGAGAGTTCAGAGTAATAAAATTCTGTGAAAATCCTTGAGGGGTGTAGTTCCCAAAATTGGAATGATTTGTTAGGGGTTTCCACTGTTTAAGCACATCAGGGGAACGGCAAACATAACATGGCATCCAGTTGACTGGTGTTCCTTCCCTTCCTTCCCCAGTCGTGTGCCAAGATAGTAGCTTTTTCCCACATGTAGGATATAAATGTGCTCAGGAGAAATTGCGCAACAAATTTTAGTGTCTATTTTCTCCTGTTATGCTTGTGAAAATAATAGATTTGGGGCTAAAGCAACATTTTTGTGTGGAAATGTAGATTTTTTTTTTTTATTTTTACGACTCAACATTATAAATTTCTGAGAGGAATCCGGGGGTTCGAGGTGCTCACCTCATATATAGATACATTTCTTAAGGCGTCCAAAGTGTTGCCACTTGTGGGGGTTTCCACTGTTTAGGCACATGAGAAGCTCTGCAAACATGACATGACTTAAGCTAATGATTCCAGTTAATTTTGAGTTCCAAAAGTAAACAAAAGAAGTTCTTCTTCCTTTCTGAGCCCTGACATGACCTCAAACACTAGTTGTTCGCCACATATGAGGTATCTGTGTCCTTTTGTATTTTTGTATTGTAAATGTTCTCCTTTCGCTCTTGTGAAAATGCAAAATTTGGAGCTAAGGTAACATTTTTGTGGGAAAAAGTTGATGTTTTATTTTCCTGGCTCAACATTACAAAATTCTGTCAAGCACCTGGAAGTTCAAGGCGCTCACCACACATCTAGATAAACTCCTTAAGGGGTCTAGTATCAAAATTGAGTTCAATGGTTTGGGGTTTTCACTGTTTAGGCACACGAGGGGCTCTCCACACACGACATGATGTCCGCTATCTATCCCAGCTGATTTTGCACTCCAAAAGTCAAATGGCGCTTTTTCCCATCCGAGTCCTACCGTGCGCCCAAACAGTAATTTTTCACCACATTGGGTATCCTTGTACTCAGAAGAAATTGCACAACAAATTTTGGGCCCATTTTCTGCTGTTACTTTTGTCAAAATTCAAAATTTGGGGCTAAAGTAACATTTTTGCGGTAGAAAGTAAAATTTATATTTTTTCCTTCTACATTGCTTTAACTCCTGTGAGGAACCTGAAGGGCTAATAATCATCTTGAATTTTGTTTTAAGCAGTTTAAGGGGTGCAGATTTTAAAATAGTGTCACGTTTGGATACTTTGTGTCAAATAAACCCCTCAAAGTGACTTTAAATTTGATATGATCCCTAAAAGATGTAAATTTTGTTGGAAAAACAAAAATTGCTGATAAACTTTTAACCCTTCTTTCTTTCCTAACAAAGAAAATTATGATTCAAAAATGGTGCTGTCACATGTTGACTGCTTTCAGTCCATGTTAATGCTGCTGTTCAAATTTGATTAAATTTCCTTTAGCACATCTGGAGTTAATGCCAGAGGCTTATGTGTGTGGCTCTGCAGGTGGGAGGTGTCAAATCATTGGGTTCTCCACTTTCTCAGCCTTTAAGTAGTTACACTTCCTTCCACTAGGTGTTGCTGATAGAGTTTCACTCTGCTAAGACTGTGTGAGCTGTTTGGACGTCTGGATTTGTTGCTGAAGCTCTCATGTAGTGTGTGGTCTTGAAGATAGCCATTCTGGGGAACTTCCTGCTGCTATCCTGGTCCATGGTTGGGGGTGAGAGGACGTTAGCACAGGGCTGGTTGAGGAGCAGAGTGCAAGGGTGGTGGCCCAGACCTCCGCACCATCAGAGGTACCTCTGGGTTCAGGATCAGCAAGGGACCCAAGACTATAGGGCACGGCTAGCTACTCAGTTTACCCTGCCTGCTATTTCCATTCCCTCATCATCTATACCACCCTTGTGACAGGTGCTAATTGACAGTAGACATTTAGGAAATGTTATTTATTTATTAATTATTTTGTGTGACACAACTCTTTGACTTAAGGTCATAAAAACCGAAAGTTTGAAAAACGCAAAATATTCAGCATTTTTGCCAAATTTTAATATTTGCACAAATAAATGCAAAAAATGTCATCCTACATTTACCTCTAACATAAAGTACAATGTGTCATGAAGAAATAATTTCAGAATCACTGACATTTGTTTCCAGAGTATACAATATAAATTAACACTGAAAATACAACATTCTTGTTTCCTATTATTTAGGATTACATTTAGCTGTTACATTTAAGCAAAAATCCAACTGTGGAAAATTGATTTTTCTGAAATGTAGTTAAACTCCCCAGGTGTTACATCAGCGATGTGCGATGCAATACCTCTGTAGACTGAACTGTATCTCTTCCATTGCAGTCACCGGGGACGTTCCCCGAGGACATCCCACAATATATATTGTACGGAGACGGTGAGCAGCAGGCGGCCGGGAGATCTACTGAAGATGCGTCTTCTGACTTATTGTGAGTAGTGAGACTTATGCAGAGAAGGATTTTCCCTGTTTCATTTGTCTATAATACGGTATATAGTCGTGTATAAGCCGACCCGTGTATAAGCCGACCCCCCACTTTTGCCCCCCAAAACTGGGAAAACCTATTGACTCGCGTATAAGCCGAGGGTGGACAATGCAGCAGCTACCGGTACTGTGCTAAACATAGGGGCTTGCACTGGCTACACTCACATGGTGATTCCCCAGCCACAGAATGCTGCGGAGGGGAACACCAGTGTGACACCAGTCTACGGTAAGCATCCTGCTAATTCTATACCTTGTACTGCTTTCTCCTTTCCCTCACTAGTCTTCTTTCCCCTGCTCTATTACTACTGTAATTTCCCTGAGAATATATCTTTCCCCTGCTCTGCTCTTCTTTCCCTCACTATTCTTTTCCCTATTCTATTACTGTGTTCTAAACTTACAATCCTATTACTCTAATGGTGCCTCACCTCCTTCCTTACTCACCTCCCTACTGGGACAGTAATATGGTACCGTAATAAAGTCTGGCCGCAGGGGACTTTTGTGTGCACTGTGGGGGACAGAGCGATGCAGCGGAGGGATCCGGCCGCCACATCGCTACGGCAGAACGGAGCGATGCGGCAGAGGGATCCAAGCCGCACATTGCTGGAGCAGGACGGAGTGATGCGGCGGAAGGATCCAACCGCTCATCGCAAGGGCAGGAGGAAAGAGCGATGCGGCGGAAGGATCCACCGCACATCGCAAGAGCAGGGCGGAGGGATCCAGGCCTCCACATCCCAGCCCCAGCCAGCCCCAGCTGGCGCGATGATGCGGAGGGATCAGTCCCTGAGCTGAGGTACCGTAATGACTGCAATGGGGGCGAGGGTGGTTGTAGGGGGCTTGTGTGGGTGTTTGGGGGATAGCTAAGGTGAGGAGGAATTGAAAGGCAGAAGTTAGTTAAGTTAGTGACTTGTGTATAAGCCGAGGGGGACTTTTTCAGCCAAAAAAAAGGGCTGAAAAAGTCGGCTTATACACGAGTATATACGGTAAGTTTATTTTTTATACTGAAGTCTAGATAGAAAGACAAAAACTTTTAGAAGGACAAAAAATCTAGAAATATATACATACATATTATTATATAAAATGTAGGGTTCCTTGAAAAATGCAAGGAAAAATGCCCACAGGCAACCCTAATCCTAATCCCTAACCCTAACGCCTAACCCTTACCCTAATAATCCTAATACCCAACCCAAACCCTATCCCTAACCCCAACACCTAACCCTAACCATAACACCTAACACTAACCATAACTCTAACACCTAACCCTAATCCTAATCCCTAACCCTAACACCTAACCCTTACCCTAATAATCCTAATACCCAACCCAAACCCTATCCCTAACCATAACACCTAACACTAACCATAACCCTAACATCTAACCCTAATCATAACATCTAACCCTAACATTTAACCCTAACCCCAACACCTAATCATAACACCTAACCATAACCCTAACACCTAACCCTAATCATAATGCCTAACCCTAACCCTAACATCTGATCCTAATCATAACACCTAACCCTAACATCTAACCCTAAATCTAACACCTAACCCTAACCATAACACCTAACAGTAACTGTAACCCTAATAACTAACCGTAACACCTAACCCTTAACTCTAATCCTTAACCATAACACCTAATCTTAACCCCAACCCTGTGGGCATTGTTCTTTTGGACATTTTTCTGGTCACCAAATGTTATATATATATACACTGCTTATAAAAATAAGGAGAACACTTAAACAGCACAATGTACAATGAAGGAAATAAGTATTTGATCCCTTGCTGATTTGGTAAGTTTGCCCACTGACAAAGACATGAACAGTCTATAATTTTAAGGGTCGGTTAATTGTAACAGTGAGAGATAGAAGATCAAAAATAAAATCCAGAAAATCACATTGTCTAAATTATATAAAGTTATTTGCATTTTGCAAAGAGAAATTAAGTATTTGATCCCTCTGGCAAACAAAACTTAATATTTGGTGGCAAAACCCTTGTTGGCAGCACAGCAGTCAGACGTTTCTTGTAGTTGATGATGAGGTTTGCGCACATGTCAGGAGGAATTTTGCTCCACTCCTCTTTGCAGATCATCTCTAAATCATTAAGATTTTGAGGCTGTCGCTTGGCAACTTGGAGCATCAGCTCCTTCATATGTTTTCTATGGGATTAAGGTATGGAGACTGGCTAAGCCACTCCATGACATTAATGTGATTCTTTTTGCCACTCTTCTGCTGTGTTGGCTGTATGTTTTGGGTCATTGTCGTGCTGGAAGACCCAGCCATGAGCCATTGTTAATGTCCTGGCGGAGTGAAGGAGGTTGTCACTCAGGATGTTACGGTACATGGTTCCATCTATTGTCCCACTGATGCGGTGAAGTAGTCCTGTGCCCTTAGCAGAGAAACCCCCAAAACATAATGTTCCCCCGCCATGCCTGACTGTGGGGATGGTGTTCTTCTTTGGGTCATAGGCAGCATTTCTCTTCCTCCAAACACGGTGAGTTGAGTTACTGCCAAAGAGCTGAATGTTTGTCTCGTCTGACCACAGCATCTTCTCACAATCATTCCTAGCATCAACAAGGTGTCATTGGTAACTTCAGACGGGGGCACATGTGCCTTCTTTAGCAGTGGGATTTTGCGGCACTGCAGGATATTAATCTATTACGGTGTAATGTGTTACCAAAGGTTTTCTTGGTGGCAGTGCTCCCAGCTGCCTTGAGATCATTAAAAAGTTCCCCCCGTGTAGTTTTAGGCTGATCTCTCACCCTCCTCATGATCCTGGATCCCCCACGAGGTGAGGTTTTACATGGAGCCCCAGATCGATGTGTAATGACCTCATTGTGTATTTCTTCCATTTTCTTCCTATTGTACCCACAGTTGTCTCCTTCTCCCCAGCTTTGTCTTCCTTATGGTCTTGTAGCACATTCCAGCCTTGCGCAGGTCTAGGATCTTTTCCCTGACATCCTTACACAGCTCTGTGCTCTTCCCATGTTGTAGAGGTTAGAGGTGACTGATTCATTGTGTGGACAGGAGTCTTTATACAGGTGACAATGTAACACAGCTGTGTGTAATGCAGGAACCAGGGGATTAGGAGCCGATAACTGCTCTGTAGGAACCGGAACTCCTAATGGTTGGGAGGGGATCAAATACTTATTTCTCTCTTAAAAGTGCAAATAACTTTTTATTATTTAGACAATGTGATTTTCTGGATTTTATTTTTGATCTTCTATCTCTCACTGTTATAATTAACCCACCCTTAAAATTATAGACTGTTCATGTCTGTGTCAGTGGGCAAACTTACAAAATCAGCAAGGGATCAAATACTTATTTCCCCATTGTAACTCCAAGTCAGTCACACTTCTGTGGAATCATCTGTCCAATTATGAAGTGACTGATTGTGAATCAATGGAACAGGCAAAAAGTAGAAATGATCACAGCAAACCTCCCCTATAAAGGAGAGGTGCTGCAGGTGGTGACCACAAGCAATTTCTCTGTTCTCATCCTCTTTGGCTGTTGTTTTGGTCACTTTTGCATGTGGTCATTGCTCTCACCCCTGGAGGTAGCATGAGGCAGTGTCTACAACCCATAAAATTTACTCAGGTAGTGCACATCCCTGCGAGCTGTGGGAAGACGGGTATCTATATCTGTCAGCACAGTGTCCAAGAGAGGAGCAGATACCAGGAGACTTGAAGGGCAACAGCCCAGCAGCAGGACCGCTACCTCCTAGAAAAAAGAGGTATATCCCACCTATTCCTGCATGGTCACATCCATTACACAGGGACGCATTTATAAGAATATCTCAGGACAGGAACATTTTTTAACACATCCATTTCTGGAACTTATTTTTATTCCAAGTTCAATTAATTAAAACTGACAATTGTTCATGGCACAAACCCCTTTAAGTATAGTGTGTACGGAAAGTATTCACACCCCTTTACATTTTTCACTCTTTGTTTCATTGCAGCCATTTGGTAAATTCAATAACGTTCATCTTTCCTCATTGATGTGCACTCTGCCCCATCTCCACTGTAAAACACAGAAATGTAGAAATTTGTGCAAATTTATTAAAAAGAAAAACTGAAATATCACATGGTCATAAGTATTCAACCCCTTTGCTCAGTATTGGTGATAAGTATTCAGCCCCTTTGCTCAGTATTGATGATAAGTATTCAACCCCTTTGCTCAGTATTGGTGATAAGTATTCAGCCCCTTTGCTCAGTATTGATGATAAGTATTCAGCCCCTTTGCTCAGTATTGATGATAAGTATTCAGCCCCTTTGGTCAGTATTGATGATAAGTATTCAGACCCCTTACTCAGTATTGGTGATAAGTATTCAGCCCCTATGCTCAGTGTTGGTGATAAGTATTCAGACCCTTTGTTCAGCATTGGTGATAAGTATTCAACCCCTTTGCTCAGTATTGATGATAATTATTCAGCCCCTTTGCTCAGTATTGATGATAAGTATTCAGCCCCTTTGTTCAGTATTGATAAGTATTTAGCCCCTTTGCTCAGTATTGATGATAAGTATTCAGCCCCTTTGCTCAGTATTGATGATAAGTATTCAGCCCCTTTGCTCAGTGTTGATGATAAGTATTCAGCCCCTTTGCTCAGTATTGATGATAAGTATTCAGCCCCTTTGCTCAGTATTGATAAATATTCAGCCCCTTTGCTCAGTATTGGTGATAAGTATTCAGCCCCTTTGCTCAGTATTGATGATAAGTATTCAGCCCCTTTGCTCAGTATTGATGATAAGTATTTAGCCCCTTTGCTCAGTATTGATGATAAGTATTCAGCCCCTTTGCTCAGTATTGATAAGTATTTAGCCCCTTTGCTCAGTGTTGATGATACGTATTCAGCCCCTTTGCTCAGTATTGATGATAAGTATTCAGCCCCTTTGCTCAGTGTTGATGATAAGTATTCAGCCCCTTTGCTCAGTATTGATGATAAGTATTCAGCCCCTTTGCTCAGTATTGATAAATATTCAGCCCCTTTGCTCAGTATTGGTGATAAGTATTCAGCCCCTTTGGTCAGCATTGATGATAAGTATTCAGCCCCTTTGCTCAGTATTGATGATAAGTATTCAGTTCCTTTGCTCAGTATTGGTGATAAGTATTCAGCCCCTTTGCTCAGTATTGAGCATTTGCACCTTTGGAGCTCGTACAGCCATGAGTCTTCTTGGGAATGATGCAGTTTTCCCCCTGGATTCGGGGATCCTCTCATTCTTTCTTGCAGATCCTCTCCAGTCCCGTCAGGTTGGATGGTGAACGTTGGTGGAGCCATTTTCAGTCTCTCCAGAGATGCTCCATTGGGTTTAGGTCCGGTCTGTGGCTCCGGTCAGGAATGGGCACAGAGTTGTGGTGAAGCCGCTCCTGTATTTTAGCTGTGGCTTAGGGTCATTGTCTTCTTGGAAGGTGAAGCTTCAGCCCAGTCTGAGGTCCAGAGCTCTGGAAGAGGTTTTCATCCAGGAGATTTCTATACTTAGCCATATTCATGTTTCCTTCAATTATAACCATTCGTCCTGTCCCTGCAGCTGAAAAACGCCCCATAGCATGATGCTGCCACCACCATGTCTCACTGTTGGGATTGTGTTGGGCAGGTGATGAGCGGTGCCTGGTTTTCTCCACCGCTTACAATTATCACCACAAAGTTCTATCTTCATCTCATCAGACCAGAGGATCTTATTCCTCATAGTCTGGAGTCCTTCATGTGTTTTTTTCAAACTCTATAGGGATTTCATATGTCTTGCACAAGGGAGAGGCGTCCGTCAGGTCACTCCGCCATAAAGGCCAATCTGGTGGAGGCTGCAGTGATAGTTGACATTGTTCAACTTTCTCCATCTCCCTACTGCATCTCATCCACAGTGATCTGGGGGTTCTTCTTTACCTCTCACCAAGGCTCTTCTCCCACAATTGCTCAGTTTGGCTGAATGGCCAGGTCTAGGAAGACTTCTGGTGGTCCCGAACTTCTCTGCCATTTAAGGATTATGGAGGCCTCTGTGCTCTTAGGAACCTTGAGTACTGCAGAAATTATTTTGTATCCTTGGCCAGATTCTGTCTTTGAGCTCCTTGGGCAGTTCCTTTGACCTTATTATTCTCATTTGGTCTGACATGCACTGTGAGCTGTGAGATCTTATATAGACAGGTGTGGGCCTTTCCAAATCAATCATTTCAAACAGCCTCCTCTCTCTTTGTAACTCACCCTCCCCTTGGCTAAGAATCCAGGGGGAACTATGTCCTCATATGTCCACAATACAAGCCTAAGGAATGCCATCTTTATACCTTTACAGATAAAAACCTCATTGGTGGGAATCACAAACTCATCTTTGTCTTCTAAGAAAAAACACTTTAAGGCAGTTGCAACTCTCCACAGTAATTGCAGGATAATGAAAATTATATTTTCAGTATCCATACAACATGGCAAACACAGAATACTAATTTGCTTGGTAGAGTGATTGCCAGAATCATAGGAAATTCATTTCTGCCCATCAGCAAATCACATCTATAGCGTGTTTGGGCTCTATCAAAGGATAAAATCATAGACAGAAAAATGACACTCTTATCTTTTGCCTTAAAGCTTGAAGGCCAATGATATGGGGAAAATGAGTTATTAATAACTTTCAGAGTTATGTGTACCTTCCAGAAATAGCCCATGTGTGAGGCCTGGAGAATGGGAGTTTCCTAGTTTTATTGCTAAAGTTATAAAACCAGACACTCAATTTTGGAAGCCATTCAGATCAATGTAGAAAGCTAAAAACCATGCCGGCCCCGTCTGTGACTAAAGCGAGGCAAGATGTGCTGCTGTAACAGCCGGACCGGCATCAGACTTGTAAACTGTGTTTGAGCACTTGCTTCCCTTAGTTTCCCCCAAGCTTTTCCAAGAGTTTGTCCCCTTGTTACATGAACATTTTGATAATGAACTGCGCTGATCCAAACTGATGATGTAAATAGTTAGCTCACTCCGGTGCGCCCTCTGTTAGTTTTATGGTATCCTTTTATCATGTAAATATTACCATGTACAGTTGAATTGTTTGCACTTAACTGGACAATTGCAGTTAAGACTGCAACGCTTAAAAACCTACTGGCGTTGCCGAAGCACTGGTCAATTTAATACCTGTCGCAACGTCCAGGGCTAGCTCTAGGGTTTTTCTTGTGATGGGTTCCCGAAGACAAACAGACTAAGGTGAAAAGACAATCGCCGAATTGCTTTTGCACTCATTATAACGTTTCGACTTTTTTACGCCCATACCCCTAACCATATATATATATAGTCTTGTTTTTGCTATGTAACGTTTAAGCCACGAGCCTCCCGTTCCGGGAATAAGAAGCCCTCTTGTAAAATTATTATTGTTATGTTATTATAAAAAACTAGCTGTGAGCCCGATGCAAATGCATCGGGTGTCTAGAATATTTTTAATTTTTTTTTTAGATTTTCAAATAATAATCCAATTATTCCAATGACATCTTTACACCAACCTGCAAGTGTAGCGACTCGCAATGGCCTCGGGGCCATTGCTCGCGCTACACAGCGAGTCGCAATAGATCCCCATTGAAAGTATAGGGGGAGTTGCGACAGGTGCGGCGACTGAGGTAGCGACTCGCAATGGCCTCGCGGCCATTGCTCGCGCTACCTCAGCGGTAAATCGCTAAGTTTGTGGCCGAGCCTCTGGTTCTATTTTCGCCCAGCGACTCGCAATGGCCGCTTCGCGGCCATTGCTCGCGCGTGGTGACGTCACAGTGTGACATAGCCACGGCGTTTTCGGGGGCCGACACGATTTTGCCTACGGCAATTATAGAGTAGATAGCAATTATATAGTAGATTATGAATATATCTATTATATAATCGCGAATCGGAAAAGCGCCCCTCTGCGCGCACTTTCCGATGTCGTCATGTGGATACGAATTTAACATTGGGCGCGAAGCGCACAATGCTGCGCGAGCAATGGCCGCGAGGCCATTGCGAGTCGCTGGCCCAGGGCGAGCAATGGCCGCGAAGCGGCCATTGCGAGCCACTGGCCCAAAATCCATCCACAGCCTCGGCTACAACCTTAGCGATTTACCGCTCAGGTAGCGCGAGCAATGGCTGCGAGGCCATTGCGAGTCGCTGCCTGAGCCGCAAATCGCTACCCGCCTCCGCACAGCCCGACCCCTATGTCCGCACAGCCCGGCCCCTATGTCCGCACAGCCCGGCCCCTATGTCCGCACAGCCCACCCCCTATGTCCGCACAGCCCGCCCCCTATGTCCGCACAGCCCGCCCCCTATGTCCGCACAGCCACCCCGCAAAAACACAACTCCCACTAATGTCCGCACAGCCCGCCCCCTATGTCCGCACAGCCCGCCCCCTATGTCCGCACAGCCCGCCCCCTATGTCCGCACAGCCCGCCCCCTATGTCCACACAGCCCGCCCCCTATGTCCGCACAGCCCGCCCCCTATGTCCGCACAGCCCGCCCCCTATGTCCGCACAGCCCGCCCCCTATGTCCGCACAGCCCGCCCCCTATGTCCGCACAGCCCGCCCCCTATGTCCGCACAGCCCGCCCCCTATGTCCGCACAGCCCGACCCCTATGTCCGCACAGCCCGACCCCTATGTCCGCACAGCCCGACCCCTATGTCCGCACAGCCCGACCCCTATGTCCGCACAGCCCAACTCCTATGTCCGCACAGCCCGACCCCTATGTCCGCACAGCCCGACCCCTATGTCCGCACAGCCCGACCCCTATGTCCGCACAGCCCGACCCCTATGTCCGCACAGCCCGACCCCATGTCCGCACAGCCCGACCCCATGTCCGCACAGCCCGACCCCATGTCCGCACAGCCCGACCCCATGTCCGCACATACTTACATGTCTTCTTTGTCATCTGATCCTCCGTCCGGCCAGGCGTCCTCTTCCTCCGGCCCCGGGGGTCTTCTCTCTTCTTTCCGCCTCTTCGTCCGGCCCCGGGGATCTTCTGTCTTCTTTTCGCTAACTTCCACCTTCGACGTCCTCTTCCTTCTCATTAAGATACAATGGACGAAAAATCCGCCATTCTACCTTAATGAGATCTGAGGCCCTCTTCTGATTGGTCGCTGTATACTGCCCTCAGCCAATCAGAAGAGCCCCTCAAAACGGAGACGCAGTTCTCATTCAGGTCCGCCTTTTTTTCCCCATTGACATACATTACCGGTGTGTCGGCGATTTTATGGCCGCCCACCTGGTTCTATTTGTCGGCCCTAAAATCGCGGACACACCGCTAATGCATCTCTATGGGCAGTCAGCTCGATTTCGGATTGAACGCCGACCAATCAGAATTCGAGCTGACTGCCCATAGACATGCATTAGCGGTGTGTCCGCGATTTTAAGGCCGACAAATAGAACCAGGTGGCCGGCCATAAAATCGCCGACACACCGGTAATGTATGTCAATGGGAAAAAAAAAGGCGGACCGCAATGAGAACTGTGTCTCACTCTCGCAAGTAAAAAAATAAATAAATTTAATAATAAAAAAAATAATTTTAAAATAATTTAAAAATAATAAAAAAATAATTAAAAAATAATAAATAATTAAATAAAAATAATAATTTAAAAAAAAAAAAAAGGCGGACCTGAATGAGAACTGTGTCTCAGTCTGACTTAAAAAAAATAAATAAATTAAATAATAAAAAAAATTATTTAAAAATAATTAAAAAATAATAAAAAAATAAATAAAAAATATTAAATAATTAAATAAAAATAATAATAAAAAAAATAAATAAATGCGGACCTGAATGAGAACTGTGTCTCACTCTCACTTAAAAAAATAAATAAATTAAATAATAAAAAAAATAATTTAAAAATAATTAAAAAATAATAAAAAAATAAATAAAAAATATTAAATAATTTAATAAAAATAATAATATAAAAAAAAAAAAAGGCGGACCTGAATGAGAACTGTGTCTCAGTCTGACTTAAAAAAAAAAAATAAATTAAATAATAAAAAAAATGATTTAAAAATAATTAAAAAATAATAAAAAAATAAATAAAAAATATTAAATAATTAAATAAAAATAATAATAAAAAAAATAAATAAATGCGGACCTGAATGAGAACTGTGTCTCACTCTCACTTAAAAAAATAAATAAATTAAATAATAAAAAAAATAATTTAAAAATAATTAAAAAATAATAAAAAAATAAATAAAAAATATTAAATAATTTAATAAAAATAATAATAATAAAAAAAAAAAAAAATGCGGACCTGAATGAGTGTCTCACTCTCACTTAAAAAAATAAATAAATTAAATAATAAAAAAAATAATTAAAAAATAATAAAAAAATAATAAAAAAATAAATTAAAAATAATAAATAATTCAATAAAAATAATAATAAAAAAATTAAATATATGCTAATTATATCAGCCCTTTAGCGGACCTGAAAGAGAACTGGGTCTCAGCCTAAATAATAAATTTAATAATAATAAAAATAATTAAAATATAATAAAAAAATAAATAAAAAATAATAAATAATTAAATAAAAAATAATAATAAAAAAAAAAATGCTAATAATAATGATATTACTGCTAATAATAATGCTATTAATGCTAATAATTATGCTATTAATGCTAATAATAATGTTATTAATGCTATTATTAATGCTATTAATGCTAATAATAATGCTATTAATAATATTATTAATGCTAATAATGCTATTATTAATGCTATTAATGCTAATAATAATGCTATTAATGCTATTAATAATGCTATTAATGCTATTAATTATGCTATTAATGCTAATGTTTATCCTATTCATGGTATTCTTAATGCTATTAATGCTAATAATAATGCTATTAATGCTATTAATGCTAATAATAATGCTATTAATGCTCATAATAATGTTATTAATGCTATTATTAATGCTAATAATGCTATTATTAATGCTATTAATGCTAATAATAATGCGATTAATGCTATTAATAATGCTATTAATGCTATTAATTATGCTATTAATGCTATTAATGCTAATATTTATCCTATTAATGCTATTAATGCTAATAATAATGCTATTAATAATGCTATTAATGCTATTAATTATGCTATTAATGCTAATATTTATCCTATTAATGGCATTATTAATGCTAATAATAATGCTATTAATGCTATTAATAATGTTATTAATGGTATTATTAATGCTAATAATGCTAATATTAATGCTATTAATGCTAATAATAATGTTATTAATGCTATTAATAATGCTATTAATGCTATTAATTATGCTATTAATGCTAATATTTCTCCTATTAATGCTATTAATGCTAATATTTATCCTATTCATGGTATTATTAATGCTATTAATGCTAATAATAATGTTATTAATGCTATTAATGCTAATAATAATGCTATTAATGCTATTAATAATGTTAGTAATGCTATTATTAATGCTAATAATGCTATTATTAATGCTATTAATGCTAATAATAATGCGATTAATGCTATTAATAATGCTATTAATGCTATTAATTATGCTATTAATGCTATTAATGCTAATATTTATCCTATTAATGCTATTAATGCTAATAATAATGCTATTAATAATGCTATTAATGCTATTAATTATGCTATTAATGCTAATATTTATCCTATTAATGGCATTATTAATGCTATTAATGCTAATAATAATGCTATTAATGCTATTAATAATGTTATTAATGCTATTATTAATGCTAATAATGCTAATATTAATGCTATTAATGCTAATAATAATGTTGTTAATGCTATTAATAATGCTATTAATGCTATTAATTATGCTATTAATGCTAATATTTCTCCTATTAATGCTATTAATGCTAATAATAATGCTATTAATGCTATTAATTATGCTGTTAATGCTATTAATGGTAATATTTATCCTATTCATGGTATTATTAATGCTATTAATGCTAATAATAATGTTATTAATGCTATTAATGCTAATAATAATAATGCTATTAATGCTATTAATAATGTTAGTAATGCTATTATTAATGCTAATATAATGCTATTATTAATGCTATTAAATGCTAATAATAATGCGATTAATGCTATTAATAATGCTATTAATGCTATTAATTATGCTATTAATGCTATTAATGCTAATATTTATCCTATTAATGCTATTAATGCTAATAATAATGCTATTAATAATGCTATTAATGCTATTAATTATGCTATTAATGCTATTAATGCTAATATTTATCCTATTAATGGCATTATTAATGCTATTAATGCTAATAATAATGCTATTAATGCTATTAATAATGTTATTAATGCTATTATTAATGCTAATAATGCTATTATTAATGCTATTAATGCTAATAATAATGCTATTAATGCTATTAATAATGCTATTAATGCTATTAATTATGCTATTAATGCTAATATTTATCCTATTAATGCTATTAATACTATTAATAATGCTATTCATGCTAATATTTATTATTAATGCTATTAATGCTATTAATAATGCTATTAATGCTATTAATTATGCTATTATTGCTATTAATGCTAATATTTATCCTATTCATGGTATTATTAATGCTATTAATGCTAATAATAATGCTATTAATGCTATTAATGCTAATAATAATGCTATTAATGCTATTCATAATGTTATTAATGTTATTATTAATGCTAATAATTCTATATATTATAATGCTATTAATGTAATAATAATGTTATTAATGCTATTAATAATGCTATTAATGCTATTAATTATGCTATTAATGCTAATATTTATCCTATTAATGCTATTAATGCTAATAATAATGCTATTAATGCTATTAATAATGCTATTAATGCTATGAATTATGCTATTAATGCTATTAATGCTAATATTATCCTATTAATGGCATTATTAATGCTATTAATGCTAATAATAATGCTATTAATGTTAATAATAATGCTATTAATGCTATTAATAATGTTATTAATGCTATTATTAATGCTAATAATGCATTATTAATCTTATTAATGCTAATAATAATGCTATTAATGCTATTAATAATGCTATTAATGCTATTAATTATGTTATTAATGCTATTAATGCTAATATGTATCCTATTAATGCTATTAATAATGCTATTAATGCTAATAATAATGCTATGAATGCTATTAATAATGCTAATAATGCTATTATTAATGTTATTAATGCTAATAATAATGCTATTAATGCTATTAATAATGTTATTAATGCTATTATTAATGCTAATAATGCTATTAATAATGCTATTAATGCTAATAATAATGCTATTAATACTGTTATTTATGCTCATAATACTGCTAATAATGCTATTAATACTGCTATTACTGCTAATAATAATGCTATGGCTTATATTATTGCTATTGATGATGCGATTATTATTTAAAAATCTTTAAAAAACAATAAACATATTTTAGATACCCGATGCATTTGCATCAGGCTAACAGCTATAACTACTATAATCAAATTAATGCACATTCTAGAATCCCGATGCATTTGCATCGGGCTCACAGCTAGTCAATAAATAATCGATTATATTGGCCCAAAAAGATATCTTAGATGATATATATAGATTAATATACAATATATATATATAGTAATCATATACATATATATAATATGACATCTCTATATATCTATATATCTATATATATTAATCTATATAATGTATATATATATATATATATGTCTATATCAATATATATATATATATAATAATGAATATATCAATATAACAATAATATTAATAATGGATTAATAATAATAATTAATATTAACACTAATAATAATAATATTAATAAATAATCATAATACATAATCAATTATATTGGGCCAAAAAGATATATAATTCTGAATATATCAATATATAATAATAATATTAATAATATATTAATAATAATAATTAATATTAACACTAATAATAATAATATTAATAAATAATCATAATGAATAATCAATTATATTGAGTAAAAAAGATATCTTAGCTGATCTTGAAGGGATGAGGTTCCAGCACTGGTTTTCGGACGTCCGTCCCACAGGATCACCAAGGCATAATCGATTAATAATAATAATTAATATTAACACTAATAATAATATTAATAATTAATAATAATTAATAATCGATTATATTGGCCCAAAAAGATGTCTTGTAGGGATGAGGTTCCAGCACTGGTTTGCCGACGTCCGTCCCACAGGATCACCAAGGCAGGAATAATTTGTGAGGAAAACTTAAAGTAAACACTATAAAATTGTGGCAGGTGGGAGCATAGTGATTGGTAGACAAAGGGGAGTATGGTGATTGGTAGGCAAAATGGGTTGCTACCCAGCAACAGCACAGTCAGCCACGGGATTTTCGCGGGCAAACTCGCCCTATACTTTCTATGGAGATTACCGCAACCGCGCCGCAAGTGTAGCGACTCGCAATGGCCTCGCGGCCATTGCTCGCGCTACACAGCGACTCGCAATAGATCCCCATTGAAAGTATAGGGGGAGTTGCGGCAGGTGCGGCGGCTGAGGTAGCGACTCGCAATGGCCTCGCGGCCATTGCTCGCGCTACACAGCGACTCGCAATAGATCCCCATTGAAAGTATAGGGGGAGTTGCGGCAGGTGCGGCGGCTGAGGTAGCGACTCGCAATGGCCTCGCGGCCATTGCTCGCGCTACCTCAGCGGTAAATCGCTAAGTTTGTGGCCGAGCCTCTGGTTCTATTTTCGGCCAGCGACTCGCAATGGCCGCTTCGACATAGCCACGGCGTTTTCGGGGTCCGACACGATTTTGCCTACGGCAATTATAGAGTAGATATTTGAGTTTCTATGTACCAAAAAAACCCTGCTCTAGCACGAGGACATGCTATCCTTTGCTCGGGGGGAGTGTGGTACCCCTACGGACCGGTCGCCGCTAGATGGCGCAGCACCCGGGATTAATAAGTCGAGTCACCCCAAGCACACACCCAACACACACTCCCGATCCCAAGGCTAGGAAATCTATGCCCAGCAAAGGGATAGCGGGAGGAGACAAGTGGAGGGAGGGGAAGTTAGGACAGGACTCGGTCAGGGGAGGCAACAAAACTAGAGAACACCTACAAAAAGGACTGAAAGGACACGGACCTGGCAGCCTGTGCCACCATAAGTCTTGTCCGTGTTCCGGGCTGCAGACCATAGTGAGTGACAGAAGGAGTCCTAGGTGTGCACAACACAGAGAAAATTTTTTATTTGAAATAAAAAAAAAGCCATTAGGGACTCCATCTTTAATTAAAAAAATCCTCTTCCGTCCTACGCAGTCCAAAACGCAATGTCCTCTCTGCTACATCCCCTGTGCATAGATATAGATGTCTATGCACAGGGATGAGCAGACTGAGAACAATCTCAGCTCTGCTACATCATCTCTGTGAGCAGGCGGGCTCTAGGACCCTGGAGATGCACAGAGAAGACAGCTGGACTCGGCTCGCAATGTAACAGCAGTTACTTTGCGAGTTTCCCTGCTATCACTGGCACAGTAGCCGAGTCTAATGCAAACAATGGCAATCCTAGTTTTGTCAGCGTTTGCCATTGATTTGCATTGGACTCGTGCGAGTAAACGCTGGGAAACTCGCAGAGTACCGAGTCCTGCGAGTCCCTTACTACTCGCCGAGTAACGAGTCCTAGCGAGTAGATTCGCCCATCCCTAATTATTACTTACCGTGAGTTGACCATGTCTTGCTATTGTAATAGTCTACCGGCTACATTGGTTCATCATTCCCCATCATGCAGCAGCTATTATTTTCTCTATAGTCTTCAGCTACATTTTGACAATAAGGAACATAAAAAATGTTAGATTGATAGATCATTTTTAATCTTTGCAACTAAAATTGTACACCTAAAATCTATTTCCATCATTCAAAACGTTGGAGATATTTTTGTAACAATTTTAGCCACATTTCGAACCCTGATTAACTTTTATTGCTAAAGTTTCCCAACATATCAGACTCTTGCGTACCATAGAATCCTTCAAAAGGAACCCGAAGACCCACCTTGTCTGACAAGGCTACAACCCACAGTAACCCTCAGTACACTCTACTGCTGCATGACATGCTCTACCCTCATCTACTGTTATCTTCACCCATCCCTTGTAGACTGTGAACCCTTGCGGGCAGGACCCTCTCTCCTCATCTACTGTATCCTCACCCATCAGTTGTAGACAGTGAGCCCTCATGGGCAGGGTCCTCTCTTCTCACCTACTGTATCCTCACCCATCCCTTGTAGACAGTGAGTCCTCATGGGCAGGGTCCTCTCTTCTCACCTACTGTATCCACACCCATCCCTTGTAGATTGTGAGCCCTCGTGGGCAGGGTCCTCTCTCCTTATCTACTGTTATCCTCACCCATCCCTTGTAGACTGTGAACCCTTGCGGGCTGGACCCTCTCTTCTCATCTACTGTATCCTCACCCATCCCTTGTAGACAGTGATCCCTCATGGGCAGGGTCCTCTCTCCTCACCTACTGTATCCTCATCCATCCCTTGTAGACTGTGAGCCCTCGTGGGCAGGGTCCTCTCTCCTTATCTACTGTTATCCTCACCCATCCCTTGTAGACTGTGAACCCTTGCGGGCTGGACCCTCTCTCCTCATCTACTGTATCCTCAGCCAACCCTTGCAGACAGTAAGCCCTTGCAAGCAACGTCCTCTCTCCTCACCTACTGTATCCACACTAGAAATGAGTGAACCTTCCCTTAAAATGTTCACCAATTTAAAATTTGCCATGAACATCGCAGATTCGAATTGCGGTCTTAAAACCGAGCTTTTTAAAATAAAATCACCGAATACGGCTTTGTCCAGTAAAAAGTTTAAAATGGCCCTAAAACTTTCCTTGTTTGGGGCCAAAATGCTTGCCAAAAGACCTGCTGGCTTGGGACAACAACTAACCTTTATGGTTAGGAGTGTTCCCTGCCATTGAGTCTACCAGCTTGTATGAAGATATTTAATTTTTTTGAGCTTTAGATTAATTTTTTTAAGCTTCCTGGAGTTTGCAGGTGTTTTGACACCTGCAGGGTTGGGGTTTTGGAAGCGATGAAAGATGTGTCAGGAGCTGGGAAGTCCAGATATCTTACAATGTGCTTAAAACATCCATTTAAGATGGAGCTTAATAGTTTTTGGGGAATTCTTTTGGAACATTTATTTCATTCTATTTAATTATTCTTACTATTATTATTATTATTAATAATATATTTTTTTATTGGAGAGCAAACCTTTATTATTGCAAAGGGTCATCAGCATGCAAGGTCATCTGTTCTACACTTATGTGATAGCAATTCATCTAAAAATTGAATATGGCCATTATATGCTTCACATAGATGATCTTATATGTCTGTTCACACTAATGAAACACCATAGTATAGTTATTGCTTCTTTGATTGTGCAACCACTATTTCAATTAATAATAATAATAATATTTATTCATTTGTATAGCGCTATTAATTCCATAGTGCTTTACAAACATTTGCAGCACGGTTCCCATTGGGGTTCACGTTTCATGCCATACATTTACAATACAGACTTTTGGCAAGTGCACAACTGTGTTATTTGTATACCGTATATACTCGTGTATAAGCCGACCCGTGTATAAGGCGACTCCCTACTTTTGCCCCAAAAGCTGGGAAAACCTATTGACTCGTGTGTAAGCCGAGGGTGGACCCCAGCACAGGTATTCAGCCCCCAGCAGTGTGGTATACAGCCCCCCCAGTGGTATACAGGCCTCCCCAGTGGTAGTATACAGCAGCCTCCCCAGTGGTAGTATACAGCAGCCTCCCCAGTGGTAGTATACAGCAGCCTCCCTAGTGGTATACAGAAGCCTCCCCAGTGGTATATACAGGCCCCAGCAGTATATACAGCAGCCCTAGTGGTATACAGCAACCTCCCCAGTGGTAGTATACAGCAGCCTCCCCAGTGGTAGTATACAGCAGCCTCCCCAGTGGTAGTATACAGCAGCCTCCCCAATGGTAGTATACAGCAGCCTCCCCAGTGGTATATACAGGCCCCAGCAGTATATACAGCAGCCCCAGTGGTATACAGGCCCCAGTGGTATATACAGGCCCCAGTGGTATATACAGCCCCAGTGATATATAGAGGCCCCAGTTGTATATAGAGGCCCCAATGGTGTATACAGGCCCCAGTGGTATATACAGGCCCCAGTGGTATATACAGGCCCCAGTGCTATACAGGCCCCCCCTTGCTGCCGCACACCTGTAAAGTAATAGATCATTATACTTATTCAGGCTTCTTCCTGCTTCCTCCTCCGGCGGGCACAGGCAATGACGTCACTGCCTGTGCGCCGGAGGAGGAAGTAGGAAGAAGCATGAAGACCCGGAGGAGCACGGTGCAGAGCGGCGACAGCGACAGGGATAAGTATAATGATCTATTACTTTACAGGTGTGCGGCAGCAAGGGGGGGCGCCTGTATACCACTGGGGCCTGTATATACCACTGGGGCCTGTATATGACTCGTGTATAAGCCGAGGGGGGGACTTTTCAGCACATTTTTTGTGCTGAAAAACCCGGCTTATACACAAGTATATACGGTAATTCATATTAAAGTTGTCCTTGCATTCCTGCAGTGCCCAGTTCTCACTAGCCTTATTCAGCATTCCAAATGAATTGGTGGTGATGGTGAATGTTATCCGTCACCTGAATAAACGTATTTGTTTTCATCATTAACTTTCCTACAAAGATGTCACGCTTCAATAATTACTTCATCTAACCACAAATCAGTTGTTATACCTGGTGGGCTGGAGAATTGGATTTGTGACAGACAGTGATGTCAGTTATGTAGCCCACCACATAGAGGGGTTATGAGGAGCTAGCCAACAACATTGTGTAAACATTAAAATCCTGCAGTTATTGCTTGTGTATGAATCCTGTCAATGGAAGAGTTGGGCCCCTTAGTCAAAGCAAATACACAAAATCGCGGAGCCCAGTCACTGTCTCACTGCTATCTTACCAGTGCAGTACAACGCAGGTACACTGTATATTACTACAGTTGAACTTTCTACCATGTGTGTTACGCAGTAGTCTGGCAATGGATCCCCTACAAGGCATGCCTAATCTGAAGAAGGTCAGCTTTCTAGCCAGGGTCAGGGGGTGCTTCATCATCATTATCAGCAGCAGCAGCACCAAACCCAGAGCAGCATATAGGCATACAAAGGAGATGGACACCTTTTTGACCTTGAGCTCCACTGAAATACTCACTTTAAGCCTTATCTGCAATGAGGTCCGGATCCAGTGCTGGGCTCCAATGCCAGGTGAGAACCTGAGGTGCTCACAGTCACTAGGTGACCTTTTCCCTATGCCATCCGTGACAGGGAGCACCAGATGTCAGACTACACATGATCTTGCAGCATGCCTGTCTGGAGTCTACCTGCAGAAGGTGCCGCAGCTACTGGATCCTCAATACCACCAGGACCAGTAGTATGAAGAGGAGGTTGGAGAGGAAGAGGAGGAGGTAGAAGAGGCAGAAGGCCCTGTTTCCAAGACATGTGTACCACTCCTGTCAGAGGCCTTAAACTGGGACAATGCCATATGGGGACCCCTTCCCACTTTAAGAAACTATCTGACAAAGCATGAATCACCCCATTCTGTGTCTTTTATTGAGGATATTCAGTTTGTAGATGCCATTGCCTGGGACTAGTTGCATAGGCCTAAGTCCTATTACTTCTACAACCAGTGTACCTGAGGCAAAGTGGTGGCATTCTTGCAGGATAAGGGGTTTGATTTAATTGAGGGACAAGGTACTGGGCATCATTGCTATGTAACTGGTCCATCTTCCTGAGGGACAATCTTCCCCAAAGACTACTCGTCATCTTTGTTGGGGAGGAGGTAACTTTCATTAAGGTGTGGAGCAACAAGGGGTGGTTCACGGTTGGCATAAGTCAGGCTGGCACCGCCAACGACTTTACAAAGTGGCTGGTGGAAGCCGACCTGGAGAGAATGTGGTGTCAGGTACAGCCTAGGTCTCTCTTGGTTGGCCAGCCATCTGAACACAAACCCAGAGGGTCTGTTGGTGCTCCCCAAGCTGATCCTATCTGTCATAGAGGGCGTAGTCATCCCCTAGTTACTTCATCATCTTCTCCAGTGGTGGCCATGATGGAATGTGCTGGGGCTGGTAGTGACGGAGGATGCCCCTACAGGAATAGCCCCTGTGACTCCCCCAAGATCATCTGTCATTCGAGTACCAAGAAAAACCGCTACAACTATCCAGGGCATGGATGAAAATGATGACAACCGAGTCAAGTGGACCTTCCTAAAGGCATGTTGATGTGTCGTGACACATCCCTTAGTTTGCATTTTGTCCAGAAAAGGACTTTTTTGAGTTGTGTTTCAGTTCTTCTTTGACCAAGGCCTGATTTTTTTAAGTTGTATTTCGCCTTTCCACGATTTTCTCCATTTGTGCTTCCTTCTGGTGAATAAGTGGCTATGCATGCATCCTTTGGGCCACAACTCAAGCCCTTTAAGGCCTCTGCCCTTCATGGACATTCCACCCTTTTAAGAGTCTCCGAATCCCTGTTGTACTTTCATTATATATAAATTATATATATTTATATGGGTGTTGGAGACTTATAGGCTGTGTAACAGCAAAGTTTTTTTTTAGTTCATTCTTTGTGTGCTGGACTGTTTCTTCAAACAGGTGCTTTGATACAGAGACTGGTGGACAAGCCGAAGGCCTCTGGCCTGATGGACTGAGGAATGGAAATGCAAGACAATACACACACTCCAGTAAAACAGGGCTGACCAAGTGAAGTTCTCAAGGGCTGAAAAGAGTGCATGTTTTAAGGATTTCCTTAGCATTGTAAAAGGTACTGGAATCATCACCTCTGCAGGTGAGGAAATTAGCACCTGTGCAATGCTAAGGAAATCTTGCACTGTTTTCAGACCTCGAGGACTGTAGTTGGTCACCCCTACCCTAAAAGTCTCTGTGGAAGTAGCCAGGGGCAAGAGAGATCTGCAAGCCATCTCACCACAACTGTGTCTCCCCCTAGACTCTCTTAGGTCCTGTGCCCATGGTGGACTACTTGCTGCTTTTTCACGCAGATTTTGAGAATCTGCATGAAAATCTACATGTCTATCCTGAGGCCAGCAAAGTCTAGGACAGGTCAGAAGTGCTGTGCCCACATTGCTTTTTTTTCTTTGCACATGTGGCTCAAATTTATTTTTTTCTGCGCCCATATCTGCAACAAATCTACAAGAAAAAAAACAAAATGATTGGCAAAGCAATTCTGACCTCATACACTTTGCTGGGCTCAGGATAGACATGCAGATTTTGATGAAGATTCTCAAAGTCTGCTTAAAAAGAAGCATTAAACAATATACAGTGTGCACAGTGGGATTCCCTGCTGTGTGATACTCGCTGTGTAACCTGAGACAACCTCAGAGAAGCAATAAGGGCGTGTGATGACCATTAGTGGGCCTACAGGCATGGTGAGTGTGACAGCGGCACTGAAGCTTGCTAAGTAATAGTGTAGGAAGAAAATGTCTGTGCCAAAACAGCAGGGCTCCACTGTAAAATGGTTTGAGATGTGTTTGGCAGCTATTGCGCCTTTTTAAAGGTGTTTTCTAGGCCCTTGATTTTGCCTTCCATTGATTTGAATGGGGTTCGGATGTTTGATAAACTGTTCAGTGAACATTGCACATTCAGGGAAACGAACTGAATTTGAACTTCCAAAGGTTCGCTCATCACCAGATCTCACTTATCCTTTTTTAGACTTTGAACCCTTCTGGGAAGGGTCCTCTCTTCTCACCTACTGTACCTTACCCATCTTTCACAGACTGTGAACCCTCGCTGGAAGGGTCCTCTCTCTTCACCTACTGTATCCTCACTTATCCTTTGCAAACTGTGAGCCCCCATGGGCAGGGTCCTTAGGCCTCCACACTTTCTACACTCACCTACTGTATCCTCACCCATCCCCCCTTGGAGACTGTGAGCCCTCGTGGGCAGGGTCCTCTCCCCTCACCTACTGTATCCTCACCCATCCCTTGTAGACTGGGGCAGGGTGCTCTCTCCTCACCTACTGTATCCTCACCCATCCCTTGGAGACTGTGAGCCCTCGTGGGCAGGGTCCTCTCTCTTCACCTACTGTATACTCACCCATCCCTTGGAGACTCTGAGCCCTCAGGGGCAGGGTCCTCTCTCCTCACCTACTGTATCCTCACCCATCCCTTGTAGACTGTGAGCCCT
Organism: Allobates femoralis; assembly: GCA_033576535.1. NCBI lineage: Eukaryota > Metazoa > Chordata > Amphibia > Anura > Aromobatidae > Allobates > Allobates femoralis. The sequence goes on along the minus strand of JARQOC010000002.1, from coordinate 742,370,899 downwards.
CGTGGGCAGGGTCCTCTCTCCTCCACCTACTGTATCCTCACCCATCCCTTGGAGACTGTGAGCCCTCGTGGGCAGGGTCCTCTCTCTTCACCTACTGTATACTCACCCATCCCTTGGAGACTGTGAGCCCTCGTGGGCAGGGTCTTCTCTCCTCCTCCGCTGTATCCTCACCCATCCCTTGTAGACTGTGAGCCCTCGTGGGCAGGGTCTTCTCTCCTCACCTACTGTATCCTCACCCATCTCTTGTAAACTGTGAGCCCTCGTGGGCAGGGTCATCTCTCCTCCTGTACCTGTGTGTGTAATGTATGATTCATGATCATTGAACTTGTTTTTCAATAATAATATTAATAATAATAATTATTTTTTTTTTCTAGATGCGTAAGAAAAGATTTCTAGAGCAGAAAATGCTAAATGAAACCATACTTTCAGAACTTATTTTGGTCGGATTTCCAGGAATAAGAGAAGACATGCAAATCCTTGTGTCTACGCTGATGTTTTTGGTTTACATGTTCTCTCTGACCACCAATGGCACGGTTATCTGCTTGGTCACCTTCAATCGGTATCTACATCAACCCATGTATCTGGTAATAGCAAACCTCGCTGCCTCGGATTTATTATTTGATACGGTTACATTGCCAAAACTCATTGCCAGATATTGGTTTGGATCTTCATCTATTCACTTCAAAGCTTGTATCTTCCAATTGTTCTGGGTCCATTATCTTGGGAGTGTGGATTCTTACCTGCTGATGTTGATGGCTGTGGATCGATACATTGCTATTTCTCAGCCTCTGAGATACACATTGATTGTTACCAATAAGAAAATAATTTTTAGTTGTGCAGTTATCTGGATTTTTGTAGCCACATCTACAAATGCTACTCACACTATACAAGTTTCAGAAATCATTTTGTGCAGACCGTCTTCCAAGATCAACACTTTGTTTTGCACCCATGCTGCCCTCGCAGCAGTGGCATGTTCAGACACAACCTTCTTGAGGAGAGTGGTCTTTGTGCTTGCCATGGTGGTGCTTCTGGTACCTTTAGGGCTGATTTTGATTTCCTACATCTTGATCATAGCTGAGATTTCGACATCTTCTCGCTCTGAAAATTGGCGGAAAGCCTTCTACACGTGTACGACCCATCTGTTGGTGGTGGCTTTGTATTATGTACCTCGATCCTTTGTCTACATTGTTACTAACATTACTTTCATAACACTTACACCAGAGATCAATGCCCTTCTTCTTTTCCTATACTCTGTTATCCCACATTTGGCCAATCCTGTTATATATTTCCTTAGAACAAAGGAAATCAGACAGACGTTGGCCAAACTTCTTCAGAAAATCAAGCGAGGAGTTGGTCATGGGTAACTATATTAACTTGCGGGTTAAGTAAGGTCCATGTATACTTTGTAGCATCCAAAATCCTCTGACAACATTCTTGTAAGATCCATGTACTATAGACCATCATGTACACTTATGATCATAGCATATACATTACTATGTAGCATGTCCCTTGCAGAAAGGGTTGAACTCCGTTATCTGCTTGAACATGAAAACTACAGGTGTAAAATCAGGAGTAGGGATGAGTGAGTATACTCGCTACTATTTGGTATTCGCCGAATAGTAGCGGTATTCGGGCTACTCGCTTCTCTCCGAGTACTTATGAGTACTCGGGAGTAGCGAGTAGTCCTAATACTTTCACAGTATATCTATAGATGCACTGAGAAAGTAGCCTAACAGTTAATAAAAGTTGTTAAAAAATAATAAACTTACATACTCACCTTCCGACGCCTGCATCGGGACCGCCAGAGAAGCCATCCGATTGCTGGAAAAGGACCTGTCACTACTAGCCAATCAGATGGCCGGTAGCGATCTGGCCAATCAGATGGCGCCACATCACAACCACGAGATCGCTAGCGGCTACCTGATTGGTCAATTTGCAAGGTCCTAGATGTACTATCAGGACCTTGCAAACTGGCCAATCAGGTGGCCACTAGCGATGATGTACTTGTGGCGTGACGCCATCTGATTGGCCAGATCGCTACCGGCCATCTGATTGGCTGGTAGTGATAGATCCTTTTCCAGCAATCGGATGGCTTCTCTGGCGGTCCCGGTGCAGGCGTTGGAATGTGAGTATGTACGTTTATTATTTTTTAACAACTTTTATTAACTTTTAGGCTACTTTCACGAAAGTATTCGTACTCGCTATACTCGCAACGAGTAGCGAGTACCGCTGCCTACTCATTGTGAGTATAGCAAGCACGAAGAATGCGGTACTCGCTCATCCCTAATCAGGAGAAGTATTTATATAGGGAACGATTTCTTGACTGTAATCTCAAATCTTATAGGTACAAATAGATACAATAGTCAGGGCTATGTTTAACTATAAAGAGCAGAACGATCAATAGATATTTATATTCATATTTTAAAATTGAGTGTCGATATATGAAAATGTTATTGGAAATACAACTGTATCTGATAGAGATGAACCATTGCATCGGGAGTTTGAGCTATAATCCAGGTTAGCGGCACATGGCTTCTAGTGGAAAGGCCCACAAAACTGTTGCCTTCCATTGTTTCCGGCATGGAATTTAATCTGTCAGGGTCAGTGTGACGTCATCTGTGCACATAGATGTCATATTGGCCAGGCCTGGCTTCATTGGAGCCATGCCAAGGACACCGGAGAGATTAACGAGCCTATCGTCTAGCCACTTGGGACCACTGACCCAGAGTCCTTGGTTATCAAGACGCTTATCTCTAATATCTGTAGCTGTGTCCAGGTCAGTTATTTGAAATTAAATGAATCATTAAAGAGATTAAATTAAAAAAACTAACATCGACATGTACAAAATAAGGGATATCTGACCTACCCCTACAGCAACTATTTTGTCAGCTCTCACCATATTTCCCTCACTCCAAGGAGAGAGTCCCCTCTTTTGCTTGAGGCTTAATTAATCTCCCGGGTCTGTTAATTATCCTGAGGATACTAATTTCCTGGCCAATTGTTGCCACACAATGAAGGCTGCCTAACAATTATACAAAATGAAGACCCCCCCCTCCCTATGAATCTGCAGAGAACTCGTTTCCCTTTGTGTGGGGACTTCAAAAGAAGCTTCACACACAGCACAGACACACAAGAGAGAGGAGTCTTAATATTTCACGCTATATCACTCCCCTAAATATGACAATTATGAATATGGCACCAGGAGAAGTAGAGGATCATAAAACATATTTCTGCATAATTATATGACCTTCCTAACTACCCCAAAATTAATATTGGCCAGTGAGATGACCGTACACTGGCCGTGTGTCCTACCATTGGAAAGCTTAAATCATAATAAAAAATATGAGAGCATTATCTTCCACACATGATGCTCCAAGGCAAAGTTATGACCCATAGTAACTCATGAATATTTCATATCAGAACCCAGGGGGTGTGAACTGCAGGACAACCCCTGGGCAGGAGAGGGACCATCATTCTTACAAAATAAGAATGCCCAAACTCGGCTGTATTGTTGTATTACTTTGAGGAGGACACCCCCATTACATCACATGGTAAAGTATACCCAAGAGAACCCCATGGCTCCACACTGCCTTCTTGTGGCCACCACCAGTATCAAGGAACCAGTAACTGATCATAGTTGTCTGCAAATCTGTGGGTATTTCCATTTATTTTTTAGATGCATAATTGATTGTAAACGTTGAAATATATTCATAATACCGGTAAATATTAATATTTAGTGTGCCCTTATGGCGATTATATCTATAAACTTTAATCTTGGGTTGCTCTTTTATCTCGATCACAAACTCCCACGTCCGTGTGCTCATCTAATGTTATACACTAACTGGTTTAGTTTCTGACCCACTATAAGCCTGTTCACGGACCATTCACGGACTGTTCTAATGCATCCTCAAGTTTGTCAGCAATGATTGTGCCCCATTCCTTTTATATGATTTTATGACTCCTGGAAAATGTTTTATGTCCAGTCTATAACTATTTAAGTGGTGGGATTGTTTTAGAAGCCCGCTCTGTGACTCAGAATAATATACCTCTCATTACTATAATATTACATCCTCTACATACATGCATTGCCGGATGCTGCAATATAACAGCTATTTTTTAGAGTTGCATAAAAATTCCTTTAAAAAATAGAATTACATTAAAATGCCAAAATGCAATAAATTACAAAGGATTGTTGTCAAGAGAAAAATTCCTTAATTTAAGTTTTAGCTAAAAATCTATTGAATTGCTTTATAATAAATAGTATACAACTAAAAACTAAAGCTAATAAAATATCTAAGAATATATTAAATCTTACATCTTCTTTGATTATTAGTATAAAATGTGACATTAAGTTAAAAATATAAGGTTTTGGTGGATTAATTATTTTCTCCCTTTTGCTATTTCTCTGGAAGCTTTAGTAGATAACACTTAAATTACTTTTCCGAATAGGAATTTGCAGCTCCATTTCATTGTGTTTCCAGCACAATATTTAAATGAGGACACACAGAAATCATTTTATTTTATGGTAAATCATAAATTAGGTCCAAAAGAAAATACAAACAAGAGCATAACTCTGAAAAATGTGCTTAGAGTTTTTAATATGCTATTTACAATACAAATATACCTATGTTGGAAATGTTGTACTTTACATTTTATTTCAGTGAATAATAAAAGGAAGTCGATATAAAAAATACTCTTTAAGTTTATTATTAGCAATACTAAAGATAAACTTTTTAACATTATTGTATACTCACCCTTCGAAAAAAAAAATTGTTATTATGTATGTAAATAAAATATCAATGCACCAAGACATTGAACAAACTATGGATAACTCTTTGTTTGGAAACCATTCACCCGGGTATCTGAAGATCTGTGGGTACTGTTACACGTCGCAACATTGCATGCAATTTCACTTGCAATTTGCTGGTTGCAGTGAAATCATGGACACATTGTTCTATTTTGTTGCTGTGTACAAATGTAACAATGTGTCCATGATTTCATTACAACTAGCAAATTGCCAGTGAAATTGCATGTAATGTTGCGACGTGTAGCGGTACCCTATCAGTTTTTTTGTACTTTCAATTATCATAGACACCTTGGTGGCTTAGGCTGGCTTCACACCACGGCAAGGTCCGGTCCGGGGCTGCCCGTTGTAAACCAAACAGCCCCGGACCGTATCAGCACACAGAACCGGAGGGCCAAAAGTGCCCTCCGGTCCTGTGTGCAGCCGGATGGCTGTAATTGCAGCTGCAGCCGCTGGTATCCGGTTCCCGGATTCGCCCGGACCGGGGCAATCCGGCCCCATAGGCTCCCATGTTAGGGAGAACCGGATTTCCCCGGATCCGGGAGAATCCGGGACAATCCAGGAGAATCCGGGATGCCGCTTTTTGCAAGCAACATTTTTGTGTCCGATGAGAATAATCCGAATTCTGCCGGATTTATCGGGAGAGATGGAAACCGGATGGCAGAGAGCTGCCATCCAGCTCCATCCGGCCGCATAGGCTACTATGGGGCCAAAAACCGGTCCGGGGCTGTCTGGTGTACACCGGACAGCCACGGACCGGACCTTGCCGTGGTGTGAAGCCAGCCTTAAAGGTTAGCTCTGTGTGTTCAGGAGGAATCTGACCATTGACAGCATTTGCACGGGTATTTTTTATTTTGCTCCCTGTTTTCCAGTTTCCTTCCATTGTCCAGTGACTAGGGATGAACGAGTACCGAAATATTCAAAATCACTATACTTGTAATGAGGCTTTACCTTCCTATTCCTCCTCCTGCCACACCACCTCCATGTCATTCGGTGGCATCAGTTCAAGTTTTCAGAGGGCCTGCAGGTGTCAGGAAACCTGAGTTTGGTGAGGGCCCAGAGGGGACCCTGGAACATACATTTGGGAGAGACTGCTCTTACTAATGCATTTGGGTGGTCTCTCCCTCAATGAGAATCAGATAGTGGAATTCATATTCCATAGCAGTTTACAATGCGCCTATTGTGGTGTTGGTCTTTACCCTCCTCCTTCTCCTGCCACACCACCTCCATGTCACCCTGCAGCCCTCAATTCACGTTTTCAGGGCATGCAGGTGTAAGGAACCGTGAGTTTGGTGAGGGCCCAGAGGGGGCCCTGGAACATATGTTTGGGAGAGATTGCTCTTACTAATACATTTGGGTGGTCCCTCCCTCAATGAGAATCAAATAGTGGAATACATATTCCATAGCAGTTTACAATGCGCCTATTGTGGCATTGGGCTTTACACTCCTGGCACACCATCTTCAAGTCATTCTGCAGCCCTCAAATTCAAGTTTCCAGAGTGCTTGCAGGTGTCAGGAAACCTGAGTTTGTTGAGAGCCCTCAGGTTGCCCTGTAACATATGTTTGGAAGGGCCTTCCTCTATAAATTTGGAAGGACCCTCTTCTTTACATTTGAGAGTGCTCTCACTTATTAATATTGTAGGGCCTTCTCTCCCTCATTTAACAAATTTAGGAGCAGAGACTACAGAGAAGAAGTGCAAGCGACATAGAGTACTTGAAGGTAGCAGTAACTGTGGCCTGCAGTCCTCAGGTTTGGCTTAAGTCTGTGAACCGAAAAAAATAAAGCTGTGCTACTCAACTGGATGATGAACTCAAATATAACACTTGTGCAAGTAAATAGAGAAAGGACATATAGTGTTCCCCTCCAGGATGGGTGGGAGAAGCTCCTGCTCATGACTCTGAAATTTGTATTGCCAATATTCCCCAGATTACATTGGAAGACAAGAACTCTTGATAATCTAGTACTTGGTCCAGTGCAGAATTTTCATTGGATTTCAAAAAAATGGGGGCTGTGTCATAGATGCAGGAAGACACGATGACAAGGGCCTCCCAAAACAACCATTATCTACGTAAGACTACTGTAGTAGTTGTGGCCCTCAATTCAAGTTTTCAGAGGGCCATGAGTTCATCATCAACAGTCAGTGCTAATTGCTATTGAACATGTATCCCCTATCTCAGTCACAATGTGGGGAAGCCGATGGATGTTTATCTGCCAGCTATGGTGACTGACAGTAGTTTTCTATTGAATGTGTATCCCCTATCTCAGTTACAATGTGGGACAACCCAAGGATGTTTTTTTGCCAGATAGGGTGACTGACAATAGATTTCTATTGAATATATATCCCCTATCTCAGTCACAATGTGGGACAACCCAGGGATATTTTTCTGCCAGCTATGGTGACAGATATTAGATTTCTATTGAATATGCATCCCCTATCTCAGTCAGAATGTGGAACAACCCGTTACAAGGGCCTACAATGATAGATATTAGCTTGGTAGGACTACTGTCATGTACTGGTTTTTCCACTACAAAATATGCATTGTGTTTTCAAAAATTAGCCCTTGGGGCTATATCATGTTTGATGCAGGGAGACACCATCACTAGGGCATCCAATGACAAACAGAACTTAAGCTGCAGTAAGTTTAATGTCCTGGTTTGTCCACTAAAAAATTTGCATAGCATTTAAAAAAATGAGCCCTATGGGCTGTGTCATGGTTGACGCAGGGAGACATCATCACAAGAGCATCCAATGATAAATAGAAGTTAGGCTAGAGTATGACTACTATCCTGATATGTCCACTACACAATAAGCATTGTGTGTACAAAAATTAGCCCCATGGGCTGTGCCATGGTTGGCACAGGGAGACACCATCACAAGGGCATCCAATGAAAAATAGAAGTTAGGCTGGTGTAGTGCTACTGTCCTAATTGTCCATTACATGATGTGCATTGTATTTACAAAAATTAACCCTATGGGCTGTGTCATGGCTAATGTAGGAAGATACCATCACAAAGGCCTCCAATGACAAATAGCAGTTAGGCTGGAGTAGAAGTCCTGGTTTGTCTTCTGCACAATGCGCATTGTGCTTCCAAAAACTAGCCCTATGGGCTGTGTCATGGTTGATGCAGGAAGCCACCATCCCAAGGGTCTCAAATCACAAATAATAGTCTGGATGGGTAAGTGCATCAGGATCCTTGCCAGGAGGAGCTCAAGGATGCCAGAGGCATTAGACAATGAAATATAAGCGGTCACATGAAGACTACTCAAACCACATGCGAGGACTTCTCCAAACTGATATTCTGGCCGAGTTCTGGAAAATCTGGGTCTACTCCTGCTTTTCTGAGCAGACATTTTTATCTTTTAGGTTAGGATTACATTGTTTAATGAAACAAAATTCCGACTGTAAAAGTTTGATTTTCCTGTATTGTAGACAAAACTCCCTAGGTGTTTCATCAGCAATGGATGTGTAGTGATATCATTATATTGCTGTCACCAGGGACATTTCCCATAGGACATCATAGAATATATATTGTACGGACAAGGTGAGCAGCAGGTAGCTGGGAGATCTGCTGAAGCTTGTTCCCATACAGTGTGAGTACTAGTAAAGACTTATAGATGTTATCTGTTAGACTTGACTGTTAGAAGTATTTTACTTTAAGATAAATTCTGGATGGAAAGTCAAAACCTTAATTGTTTTCAGATGATGATAGCATTCCTATTTCCATTCAGTGATAGTAATCCTGAACATAATTTGTCTTGCTCTCAGTTGTGAAATCGATCTGATTGTATCTGATCTAGACAATCAGCGGTTAAACATGTTTTTCTGCTGATTTATTACAATGTAACAATATGGAATCAGAACTGATTAGCTCACAAAGCATTGCCTAGACAAGTGGTGTGGGAACCTCAGTCCTCAAGGGCTGCAAACAGTAAAGATTTTCAGGATTTGCTTAGTTTTGTATAGGTGATAATACAATCCGTTGCACTGGTGATGATTCCAACTCCTGTGCAATGCTAAAGAAATCCTGAAAACATGCACAGTTTGCAGCACTTGGGGACTGGGGTTCTACAGGAGTGTGTGTAGTGTCTTGCATTTCCATATACCATGTTAAGAATTTCTCCCAATGACCCTAAACAAGAGCATTTTTTTGGCTGCCTCTGATGGGTACTGTTGTTTTTTCACTCTCTGGATTATTATTTAAACATTTTAGTGATTTTGTCTAAAAGATGATTATTTTATATATTTTATAATTAATTGCTCACTTTGATATGAAATCGATTATATATCATTTTGGAACTAATTTCTCCTGGTTTCCACGGCTGTAAAAACAAAAATTCTATTCAAAGTTTACATTGTCAGTTTTATTAGCATTATTTCTGCCTTAGCATAAGATATAAACAGCAGAAATGAACTGTTTGAAAGCCCTAATTATTGGTTACAATGCAGCCTAATTAGTTTTTAACATTGTAACACCCCCATTCTTTTCTTTTTTTTCACCCATTCCAATGTAGATTTGTTGCTGTTCTTGGGATCATTGTCTATCGACCAGTTTAAGCAAAGCTTTAGCTTTTGGCCTCTCATTTGCCTCTAAAATGTAGAAAACTTTGGTTTACAGAGGAATTCATGGCCGACTCAATTAAAAGGTGCTACAGCTGTAACACAAAACCTAAATTATACATATTATCCACCCTCTACCACCATGTCTGACATTTGTAAGAGGTGTTTTTCTTTCTTTTTTCTTGCTCAGTTTATTTCTTTAATCATGCAGTCATATATTTAAACATCTACCATGCTAACTTAGGCCTTTAGAGTCTAAGCTGTAGTTCTTGGGTCTTTAACAATTAATTGAGCCTTGCACAGTCTGACCGTCTGGTAAATTTGCTGGGACATCCACTTCTGAATGTTGTAATACTATTCATGTGTGCTTTTTTTCACACCTGTACATTGCATATATTTAAAGTCATGGGAGATCAAGACAACATAGGTAAGATGTGTGTTAGCAGTTCCTACATGATGAAGGCGTTGATGCCCTGGACTGGCTGCCCATTCTCCAGACCTTAATCCTGTTGAGTACAACTGGAACATCATGTCTTGTTTTATCCACCAATGCCATTTTGTACCACAGACTGTCCAGGAGTTGACTGATGCTTTAACCCAAGTCTGAAAGATGATTCCTCAGGAGAACATCTACTGCCTCAACAGGAGCATGCTCAGGCATTGTAGGGAAGTCTTACAGCCACATGGAGGTCACACACTCTACTGATCCTCATCGGGATCATGCCCAGGCATTGAAGGGAGGCCTTGCAGGCACATGGAGCTCACACACTACTGAGCCTCATCAGGATCATGCCCAGGCATTGAAGGGAGGCCTTACAGGCACATGGAGCTCACACACTACTGAGCTTCATCAGGAGCTTGCCCAGACATTGTAGGTAGGTCATACAGGCACCTGAAGGCCACACACACACTACTTAGCTTCATCAAGTGCATGCCAAGGTGTTGTAGGGAGATCATACAAGCACAAGGATGTCACACACACTAGTGAGCCTCATCAAGAGTATGCCCAGTGGTTGTAGGGAGGTCAACAGGCTAGAGGAGGCCACACACACTACTGAGCCTCATTAGGAGCATGTTGAAGCATTGTAGGGAGGTCATAAAGGCACAAGAAGGCCACACACTACTGATGCTCATCAGGAGCATACCCAGGCTTTATAAGGAGTTCATACAGGCACGTGGAGGTCACACACACTACTGAGCCTCATTTCTTGTCTTGAGTAGAGATGAGGGATGTTCAATCGAACATGTTCGCCAATTTCAAATTCGACCTGTTTTGGGCTATGTTCGAGTCATTCAACAAATGCGAACGATTTGCTACAAATCCGATAATTCGAGGTTATGTTCGATAACGCTTGACCAGAAGTGTTACTGACTTTTCACGGTAAGGCTTTTGTTCAACGTTATTATGAGTTTCAGTGTCTAGGAATAGTGGTGGGAGGGGGGGCGCTGTGGAAACGTCTGTGGTCAAATAATGCAGATCTCCGGTTTTTTTTTCCTTCCCACACTTACTGTGGGTGGTCTGGTCTGTCAGCCTATCAGCACACATAGATCAAAGAGCACTTTTTGCACACAAGGGCTTGTGTCATTGGCTGGGTATATCACATATCCTTGCCATATAAGAACTGGCCATTTCTTCCCCCCCAGCCATTTTATCAGTGTTGCGGTTCATTGTCAGACTCGGCCACTGCTGCTGTGTGCTATAAAGATAGATAGCGATTCCATTCCAAGTTAGATAGAGAGATAGTAGGTTTAGGGACTACTTCCAAGAACAGCCCTTTTTAGAGCTTAAAAGCACTGTGTGCCAGGCAGGTCTGTTCCAGTGCTGTGCAAGCGTTTTTTACAGCATCTGGCCAAGTCTAGCCAAGGAAATCCTTTTTGGCTAGTAGCATTGTGTGCCTGGCACTGGTGGAGCACTGTTGTGAAGAAAGCTACACCTCCTGTGTTTACTAGCCATTTGTTACTGCTTCTAGCCAAGCAAATCCTTTTGGCTTGTAGCAGTGATTGGCTAGGTAGTTGTGCTCCAGTGTTCTGTTAAAATCCACCGCCACACAGTGCAGAAAACACTTTTGCATTGCAGCTGCCCAAACCTACTTATCCAAACCTATTTAGGGTAGTACCACTCTTTAAATAGGTAGCTGTGGTCCAGTGTTCTGTTGAAATCTACCGCCACACAGCGCAGAAAACACTTTTGTATTGCATCTGCAAAAACCTACTTACCAAAATCTATTTAGCTTGGTACCACTCTTTGACCACTCAGCTCTGCTAGTTTTACATCCATATTTTTTGTGCCAACAACAACAACAGAGTTGCCAATTGGTTACCCTCAAATATGAGTGATAAAAGGTCTCCTGATGGTGGAAAGGGGAATAGTCCTGTTGGAAAGGGTAAAAATCTTTGTGTCCGTGGTGTAGTTGCTAAAGTAACAGAAATATCTGCTGAGCAAATCAGGTAGGTCAGTGACCTGTTTAGGCCTACTGGGCCAAATAAACTGAAAGCTCATGCTTCTGTTAGTTAGTGGAAGAGCTCAGTTGGGGAGCGAGGAGTGGGCAACGGTGGAGGAGTAGTCAGGACAGAATAGGACTCTAGAGGTTCCAGGTGTTGCAGTGTGCCCGAATCCAGACCCAGTACGATTACTGACCGGAGAGGTTCAGTCCCAGAATGGAGGACCGGCTACGAGAGCCGTGCGGGTGTTCACCCCCGAGCCACCAAACCGGAGGCCCGAGCTTCTATAGGAAGTTGTGGCTGACACCCAGCTCACCCAGAAAAAGGCACCATATAGGGTCCCGAGGACTCAGAGAGGAGTCATTCAGAAAGAGGGGATCCGTGGGAGCTGGTTTCAGGCTCTATATGTGGGAGCGCTGAGGGAGACAGGAGAGAGCGCAGGAAGGGTCCGGACAGGAACAGCAGGCACTCCACTGAGGGACCCAAGTGCGGTTTCCTAATTTTCAGTGACTACCCAGGCCAGGTAGACCCGAAAAGACTGTGTTTTGAAGAACTGCCAGTAAACCCATACAGAGCGTAAAGACTGTGGTGGTGTCATTTATTATCTACGCCTAAGGAGCCGCCGATCGCAGCACAAGAAGAGCGAGTGACGAGGCCTGGTGCAGCAGCTTCTCTGTGTAAATAAAAGACTGCACCACAACTCCTAATTCCCATCACTGCCCTGGGGATCCCGCTTCACCTATGGGGAGCATAACCACCTCGCTGTTCCACCATCACTGTCCCGCACCGCCGCTATTATTACCAGAACGGTAGGTGGTGTCACGAAACACCTTTATTTTATTTTTACTAACTCTTTTCATTGAGCACCAGGGCCATGGGAGCGGGCAACAGACCCCGATATATCCCCCATGAAATAACACCCGGGACCGGGTACCCCAAGGCCCTGGGGTGGGTCATTAGTGTGTGAGTAATGACAATTTGACGTTCCCCTGTTTAGAAAGGTAGAACAGCAATATTCTCTATGTGCGCCACTGGTGTTTTGGGGAAAAGCAGTACTAAGATTGTCTAAAAGCTTCTGTTGATACTCCTGGATGCGTGCGTCCCTTTCCAGGGCAGGAATCATTTGACCAAATTTACTATTGTACCGTGGATCTAACAGTGTGGCAACCCAGTAGTCGGCATTACTTCGAATTCTAACAATCTGAGGGTCATGTTGCAGGTAGTGCAGGAAGAAGGCACTCATGTATCTTGTGCATCCAGGAGGCCCAAGTCCATGTTGTGTTGGTGGCGGTGAGGTAATATTCATGCTTCCTTCCTCTGCCCTCTCACCCTATCTCACACAACAGAAATGTGATCAAGATCTCCCATTATCTGCTGAGTCTTCCATGCCAATAGCCTCTTCATCCTCCATTTCTTCCTCTGCTCCTGCACCTTCATCAACAGTTTGGCTGCTACCATGTGCCCTTGTTAATCCCTCACCCTCCCATGCCAGCCGCCTTGGTGCTGCCCACCATCTGGACCTTTGAGATCTTGTTATCCCTTCCGTATACGCCTTCTCCTCTACATCCTCCATCCTCCCCTTCTTCTTGGCCCACCACCTGACACCGAATACCTGTTAAAGTGCGCTCCAGCATGTAGATGACCGGAATAGTCATGCTGATAAGGGCATTGTTAGCGCTAAACATCTTAGTAGCTATTTCAAAACTCTGCAGAATGGTGCAGAGGTCCTTGATGTGAGACCACTCCAGCAGCTTGATTTTCCCCACCTCTGGCTCGCGTTGGCCCAGGCTATTCATCATAACATACTGCACCAAGGTTGTTTCTGCTGCCACAATCGCTGCAACATGTGCAGAGTGGAATTACATATTGTTGGCACATCGCATTTCAGGCGGTGAACCGGCAGGCAGAACGACTTCTGTAGCAATGCAAGTCATTGAGCTGCGGGATGCAAACGGTGGAAGTGAGCACACAGCGACCGCGCCCTCTGCAGAAGCGTATCTAGGTCGGGATAATGGGCTAGACATTGCTGGACGACCAGGTTCAAACCTGAGCCATACAAAACATGTGTGTCACCTTGCCCCGGCAAAGGGCCGCACCGAGGTTTGCAGCATTGTCGCACATGGCCTTCCCTGGCTGCAGGTTCAGTGAAGACAACCATTGATTAAACTCGATCTCCAAAGCTGACCACAACTCCTCAGCTGTGTGACTCACATTTCCCAGACATTTTGACATGAACACCGCCTGATGGCATTGAGCCCTGCTGCCAGCATAGTAAGGAGGTGTGCTGGATTCCTTATGCGCAGTTTTAACATGTGTCACATTACCAGAAAGGTTTTGAGCACAGGTGGAGGCAGAGGTTTGATGCACAACCCGTGGGGATGCAAGACTTGTACAGCAGCCCCTTCTCCTGCTATCACCATAGGGCTTGTCCACACACCTGCGCTTCAGTATTTAGCGCTTCTTGTGATTTTGGCAGAGAAGCGCGGGTGCGTGTATGCGGCCGCTTTCAGCAGACGCTGTCCCTGGCTACCCGATGTGTATCCTGGTAACCAGTTCATACAGCAGCCTGCATAGTCAGCGCTTATCCCGAGCGCACAGGGAAACGCTGCAAGCAGCGTTTCCCTGTGCGCTCGGGATAAGTGCACACTATGCAGGCTGCTGTATGAACTGGTTACCACGATACACATCGGGACAGCGTCTGCTGACAGCGGCGGCAAACACGCACCTGCGCTTCTCTGCTAAAAACTAAGTTTTTAGTAGTGCAGCGCTAAATGAGCGCAGCGCAGGTGTGTGCACAAGGCCATAGTCACGCAGTACCCAGTCAGCGACATGTAACGCCCCTGTCCATGCTCACTCATCGAGGTGTCTTGTGGTGAAATGCACCCTGTCACACAAAGAGTTTCTCAAGGAAGTGGTAATGTTGTGTGCACCATGCTGGTGTAGCGCAGGCACTGATTTCTTTGAGAAGTAGTGGCGACTGGGCATCTGGTACTGGGGGACTGCGACAGACATAAGGTCTCAAAAATCTTCTGTATCCACCATCCGGAAAGGCAGCATTTCTGTAGCCAACAGCTTGCAGTTGGTAAATTTCAACTTTGTCATGGGTAGGAGGAAATGGTCTTTTACTTGTCTACATCAGAGAGACCAAGGGCTGGCTGCTGTGCTGAGACACGGTTGAGTAGGGTGTCCCCGGCAAACTGCTGGACTGTGAGGGAGGTGCAGGTGGACATATTATGTCGCATTCATAAAAAAGTGGTGCTATCGATGTGTGACAGCGCTCAACACCAGCAGGTGATTCCACTTCCAAAACAGATGACGACCTGTCAATCACACTGGCTGTTGCGGGTAAAGAGGTGAAAGTTCTGCTGCTGAAAGCCCATGGGAAACCTGTTCCCACAGTCACAGAGGATGAAGAAGCCGCAGATGCACTTGATGGGGCAGACGGTGGTTGGCCAGGCCCGCTAGGCCGCATTGTAGCACAGTGAGCTTCCTACTGTGACTTATGCTTCCTGTCCATGTGACGGTTCATGCATGTAGTACTCAAATTAATGATTTTATAGCCTGTACTCAGATGTTGTTTACAAATTTTGCAGATAACATGAGTTGGGTCATCCTTTGCGATCTGCAAAAAGGCCCAGGCTAGGCAAGGCTTAGCGCCCATGCGACCTGCGAACCACCTTCGGCTTCTGCACAGAGGCAGAGTTGTGGCTGAGGACGCAGTTGTTGACGTGCTTCCAGGACTCCGTCTTTGTCCAGGAAGCCGCAACATAACCTTATCCCTAGCTTCCTCCTCCACCTCCTCTGCTGAGCTCATCAACTGCCTGCCTGTGAGTTGACAGTAAGTGGGATCTCCAACCTCATCATCACCCTGTGTGTTCTCACACTTGTTGTCCTCAGAGCCAACCTCTTCCTGCCCTGAGCGCAAAGTCAAGTTGTCATTCCAATCAGGTATCTGTATAAATACAAGAGGGGTGGGGGAGAAGAGGCGCAATAGTGCCCTATCACTAGAGACACTAGGCTGCAAAGGTGGTGTTGTGGAACCACTCACCTGATTCAGTTGTGTTCCCCACAACTGGTTGAAAGAGCATCAGTACTCCAGCTGCTGCAGGACCTCCACCGACCACTCGCACGTGGTGATATGCAGAAGATGATGGGAAAAAAAGGTGTATCACGGTCCGCGCTGCCTTAGTCCAAGAACACTCACATGGGAGTCAGAGTTTCATAAAACAAATCCTTATTCTTTATTCTTCTACTCCAACGCATTTCGTCCTCAGGGATATCACCCTGTGTGTTCTCACACTCGTCGTCCTCAGAGCCAACCTCTTCCTGCCCTGAGTGCAAAGTCAAGTTGTCGTTCCAACCAGGTATCTGAGTCTCATCATCATCTGCCTTATTGTCTCCACCAACAGGGGTTACAGTTTAAGAATGAGGGTCTACATTATGCTCGGACCCTTCTTCATCTGGGCCTGTATCCGACTCACAAAGGTTTTGGGCATCAGTGCTGATCATTTCCTTATCTTGACGCACTGAAGCTTTGGAGCAGACCTCTGATTCCCAGGCTATAGTATCAGTGAACAGCTCTGCAGACTCACCCATCTGTGTTAACCCATAGTCAGTAGGGCGGCTGGAGGCTTGTGAGCTGTGAGGAATCAAGTGTGATCGGGGTGACACCTCTGATCACTGGAGTGTTTGTGATGTTGAAGTTGAGGTGGAGGAGAGCCCACTTGATGGAGCGCTTGATATCCATTTCAGCACTTGCTCCTTTTGGGCCTCATCTACAATTTTTAGCGATCCTCTGCTGCGTAAGAAAGGGAGGATAGCAGATCGTCCACGAAAAGAAGTAGACATTTTAGTTTGGCTTGAAGACAGTACTATTTTTTTCTGTAATACTCCACAAAACTTATAGTTGTCCCACCTGTGTGTGGCGGGGTATAACATTGATGGGAGCGCTTGCATCAGCTTTGAGTTTATCTGGCCCAGTAGGCCTAAACAGGTCACTGACCTACCTGTCTAGTTTTTTCGGTAATATTCAATGAAACGTATAGTTGTCTCACCTATGTGTGGCAGAGCATAACATTGAGGGGAGCGCTTGCATGATCTTATAGTTTATCCAGCCCACTAGGCATAAACAGGTCACTGACTTACCTGACTAGTTTTTCCTTTAATACTCCACAAAACGTATAGTTGCTGAGCAATGTTTAACCTTGAAATGTTAGGCCAGGTCCTGTTCCATGCAGGCTGGGCCATACAGCAATTTTGGTCTAGGACAATTGATGCCATGTTGCTGTGGTCTGACCCTTTGGGAAGAGTGAGGACTCTTGTTGGGGTCCCCTTGCTGTGTGGTACATGATTTGAGCAGGGCTCAATACCCATACCTGTGTCTCATCCTCCTTTTACTCCTCCACCTCTTTCTACTTAATGTAGAAAACTACTGCCATCCATTTGTCAATTCAAAGTCGGCTTCACTCACCTCTGAAATTTTAACCACCTTCTATTTGAAGTGCTTTGGAAGAGTGTGCAGGCCGGCACAGACCGTGTCTCGTGCACCCATGATACACCATTAGACTATTTGTACTGTGGGTATTCTGAGTAGTTTGGCAGCTTTTGGACACCTTTGAAGGTGATTTCTATGTGTTTGCTGTAGCCTGCCATTGATTCCAATGGGGTTCAACAGTGTTCGATGACCATTCGACGAACATTCGGCGAATACACCCCAATTTGGCGAATCGAACACTTAGGTGGTGGCTCATCACTAGTCTTAAGACCTTTCCACTGAAGTTGGATCAGTCCATAATTTGATTTTCCACTTTGATTTTGATCATTGCAGTGGATATTAATTTTGATTTACATTGATCATTTTCTTATGTTTCATTGTTCTTAATGCATAATACTTTGTAATGAATAAAGATTTACCACTGGAATGTTTCATTCATTGAGATCTAGGATGAGGGATTTTACTCTTTTTAAGCCATGTATAAAATAACAAGGGTTTTGAAATAAGATGTATTTCTTTCCTACAATCTTTCACACAACATACGGTATGTGTTTTATGATTTAATATATTTGTGTATTTTTTACATTTTCTTTTAGGTGTTTTTCACCAGGTTCTTTGGACAGAAAATGACAAATCAAACTATAATTTCGGAAGTGTTTTTGGTCGGATTTCCAGGAATACCAGAAGACATCCACAGCCTGGTGTCTATTGGGTTGTTTTTGGTTTACATGGTCTCTCTGACCACCAATGGCACTGTTATCTGCTTGGTCACCTTCAATCGGTATCTACATCAACCTATGTATCTGGTAATAGCAAACCTCGCTGCCTCTGATTTATTATTTGATACGGTTACATTGCCAAAACTCATTGCCAGATATTGGTTTGGATCTTCATCTATTCACTTCAAAGCTTGCGTCTTCCAATCCTTCTGCGTCCACTATCTTGGGAGTGTGGACTCATTTCTGCTGATGGTGATGGCTGTAGATCGATACGTTGCTATTTCCCAGCCGTTGAGATACATCTTGATTGTTACCAATAAGAAAATTATCATTATTTGCACAATTCTCTGGGTTTTTGTAGCCACATCTATAAATGCTACTCACACTATACAAGTTTCAGAAATCATTTTGTGTGGACCATCACCCAAGATCAACACTTTGGTTTGCACCCATGCTGCACTCGTAGCAGTGGCATGTTCAGACACAACCTTCATGAGGAAAGTGATCTTTGTGCTCGCCATGGTGGTGCTTCTGGTACCTTTAGGGTTCATTTTGTTTTCCTACATTTTGATCATAGTCGAGATCTCCACATCCTCTCGCTCTGAAAATTGGCGGAAAGCCTTTTACACGTGTACGACCCATCTGCTGGTGGTGGCTTTGTATTATGTACCTCGATCCTTTGTCTACATTGTTACTAACATTACTTTCATAACACTTACACCAGAGATCAATGCCCTTCTTCTTTTCCTGTACTCTGTTGTCCCACATTTGGCCAATCCTGTTATATATTTCCTAAGAACAAAGGAAATCAGGCAGACGTTGGCCAAACGTCTTCAGAGTATCAAGCGAGGAGTTGGTCATGGCTAAATTTGATAACTTGTGGGTTATGTAAGGTCCATGTAGACTTTGTACTGTCCAAAAACTCCCGACAAGATTCTGGTAAGGTCCATGTACTGTAGACTGCCATGTACACTTATGATTAGGGATGAGCGAGTACTAAAATATTCGGACTCTCTAGACTCGTAACGAGTAGGTCCCGATACTCGGTACTCGTTATGAGTATAGCGAGTCCCATTTAAGTCAATGCTGAAGCGAGTATTGCGCTTAATTCCTCTGTTGCTGGACCCTATAAAGAGGTCTGGCAGCAGAGAAAAAAACCTGCAATAACCAAATTCATTGTTTAGAAGCCGGCAGTAAAAAGACATAAGCTGTAAGTGAAAAACGGATTCTCCCGGATTGCCCCTGTCTGCAGCAATCCGGTCCCATAGAGTCCCATGTTAGGGGGCGCCGGATTGCCCTGGACCGGGCCAATCCGGTTTGATAAAAATCAAACAAAACCGGTCCGGGACAATCCGGCGCATCGTAACATGGGACTCTATGGTACTAGATTGCCCCAGACCGGGTCAATCCGGGACAATCCGGTTTTTATTTACAGCTTACGGCTTTTACCGCAGGCTTCTAAACAATGAATTAGGGAATTGAAGGTTTTTCCTCTGCTGCCAGACCTCTTTATAGGGTCCAGCAGCAGAGGAATTGCATTTCCCTTGATTTACATTGGACTCGTTACTGTGTGAGTAATCGCTAAGAAACTCGCAGAGTAATGAATAGCCTGAGTACCCTAATATTCGGCGAGTAACAAACATTAACGAGTAGACTCACTCATCCCTACTTATGATCACAATACATGTACATTACTATGTATCATGTCCCTTGAAGAAAGAGTTGAACTCCATTGTCTGCGTAAATATCAAAACTACAGGTAAAAAATCAAGAGAAGTATTTATATAGTTTAAGATTTCTAGATTGTAATCTCAAAGTTTATGGATACAAATGGATATAATAGTCAGGGCTATTTTTAACTATAAAGAGCAGAAGTAACTATAGATATTAATATTCATATTTCAAAAGTCAAAATACAAAAATGTATTTGGAGAGTTAACTTTACCTGATAGAGATGAATGCATTGGGATTTTGGTCTATCATCCAGGTCAGCGGCAACTGGCATCTAGAGGAAAGGCCCGCAAACAGTTACCAGTGTTTCCGGCGTAGAATTTGATCTGTCAGGGCTGGTGTGACATTATCTATGCACAAAGGTGACATCTCGCCAGACCTAGCTACTTTAAAGCCATGCCAAGAACATTGAAGAGATCACCAATTTTACCGTCTAGCCACTGGTTACCACTGATTCAGATGCTAGACCAGAGTCCTGTGAATCGAGACGGTCATTTGTAATATCTGTAGCTGTATCCAAGTAAGATATTTGAAATTATTGGAAACATTAAATAAACAAAAAAAGTAAAATAGTCAGCTCACCTATCCATAAGAAGCTGTGCTCGGAATAGATAGTACTTGTCAGTGGAATAAGTTAATCCATAGAATGAAGAGTAGGGATGAGCGAGTATACTTGCTACTATTCGGTATTCGCCGAATAGTAGCGGTATTCGGGCTACTCGCTACTCTCCGAGTACTTATGTGTACTCGGGAGTAGCGAGTAGTCCTAATACTTTCGCAGTGCATCTATAGATACACTGCGAAAGTAGCCTAAAAGTGAATAACAGTTGTTAAAAAATAATAAAATTACATACTCACCTGTCCGACGCCTGCGGGACCGGCAGAGAAGTCATCCGATCGCTGGACAAGGACCTGTCACTACCAGCCAATCAGATAGCAGGTAGCGATCTGGTCAATCAGATGGCACCATGTCACAACCACGTGATCGCTAGATGTACTGTCAGGACCTTGCAAACTGGCCAATCAGGTGGCCGCTAGCGATGACGTAGTTATGACACGGCGCCATCTGATTGGCCAAATCGCTACTGGCCATCTGATTGGCTGGTAGTGACAGGTCCTTGTCCAGCGATCGGATGCCTTCTCTACCGATCCCAGTGCAGGCGTCGGACAGGTGAGTATGTAATTTTATTATTTTTTTAACCACTTTTATTCACTTTTAGGCTACTTTCGCAGTGTATCTATAGATACACTGCGAAAGTATTCGGACTCGCTATACTCGCAACGAGTAGTGAGTACCGGTACCTACTCGTTGCGAGTATAGCGAGTACGAATATTAAGGAACTCGCTCATCCCTACTGAAGAGGATCTACAAAAAAATACCAATTTATTTGAAGCATTGTTAAAAATCTCAACTGGATCTTCCAAAAGACTACAGATAAAAGCACATGCCGTACAATATCCATCATTTCGGACAAGATCGGAAGGTCCACCAAGATACCTGTCGGTGGAGAAAATCGGTGGAGAGAGCTCTTCTTAACTGCAAATCCTGGTGGATCTACCATTCATAGACAAGGATGCCATTAGGTATTAACTTGTGGCAAAATATTATACTTTATATATATCAGGATTAGTGTTATTTCTGCAGTTTGTATTAAAAGTATATTATTGGATTTTATAATGGTTTAAGAAATATTTATTATTATTATTTATTTATATAGCGCCATTGGTTCCATGGCGCTTTACATGTGTAAGGGCAGAACAAGGACCAGAATATAAATAACGACGAATAAATCATACAGGTACATTAGGGCAGAGATCCTGTCCACAAGGGCTCACAGTCTATAGGGGATGGGTGGGAGACAGTAGGAGGGGGAGTCAGAGGTGCCATCGTCTGCACCTCAGACACCCCCTCCCCAGCACCCTGTACCCTAATGCCAATTAAAGTCATCCATTGAGGATCAACTATCACCGGTTGAGTGCCTCTTTCTTCAATGTGATTTTACCTCTCAGGCTGTTATAAAACTGTGCACCCCCGGTTCTGCTGCAGTTGACACTGCTGATATCGCTACTTTGGATCTTGAGTGATCGGTGCCCCGCTATTCTGCATCCCAAACAAGCTTTTTTCTCGTCTCTCATTAGCTCCCTCTCCCACAATCCCAAGCAACTTTTCATAATCTTTAACGCCCTACTCCGTCCCCCCGCACCCCCTTCCCTCTCCCCTCATCATCGCCGACGACTTTGCCAGCTTCTTTAAATAGGATCTGTATATTAGCTGATAAGGGTTTCCCACACATGTGATAAATGGGAAATTATTAATAATATTATTTATTTATTTATAGAGCACCATGGTGCTCTACGTGTAAAGGGTTACATACAAAACAAGTGAGAAACACAATGAATAACCTAACAGTGACAGACTGGTACAGAGGGAGAGAGGACCCTGCCCTTGCGGGCATACATTCTAGAAGGTAGTGGGGGGGACAGTAGGTTAGGTCATCTCCAGTGGTGGTGGAGTGCTGGCTCCAATGGTAGTGAAGTGCCGGCACTGGTGGCAGTAGGGTCATTGCAGGTTGTAAACTGTTCTGAAGAGATGGGTTCTGCTTGAAAGTCCTGAATGTAGGAGATGGTCGGATGTGTTGAGATGCAAAATTTCAGAGGATTGGGCGAAGTCTTGTAGGTGGCTGGATGAAGCACATACAGTATGAATGTGGAGGAGAGAAGGAAGTCTTTGGAGGATTCAAGATTACGAGTTGGTTGACATCTTGGGGACATGACATAAGATGTCATCCACATGCGGCTATTAATATAAAATGACTAAGAACTGTTGGCAGAAACGCTTTTACGGGATATTGTGCAGCATGTGTTTTTATCTGTCATTTTTTAGAAGATCCAGTTGTGACTTTTAACAATATAAACCAGTATTCTTTATGAAGTTTGGATAACGGATCTCCTTTGTTATATGGATTAAATCAAAGTGATTTGTTGCATCAATAATAATTTTTAACAAAGTCCCCTTAAAAAAAATGCACATTTTCTCAGAGTCGGGTGACGACTAATTTGCTTAACGTGTCCTGTACTGATGAGATGTAAGCGACCAAAAAAAGTTTTTATTAACCCCTTCATGACCCAGCCTATTTTGACCCTAAAGAACTTGGCATTTTTGTCAATTCTGACCAGTGTCCCTTTATGAGGTTATATCTCTGGAACGCTTCGACGGATCCTAGCGATTCTGAGATTGTTTTTTCGTGACATATTGGGCTTCATGATAGTAGTAAATTTAGGTCGGTAATTTTTGTATTTGTTTGTGAAAAAATCAAAATTTTGGCAAAAATGTTGAAAATTTAGCAATTTTCAAATTTTGAATTTTTTTTCTGCTAAACCAGAGAGTTATGTGACACAAAATAGTTAAGAAATAACATTTCCCACATGTCTACTTCACATCAGAACAATTTTAGAAAGAAAAAATATTTTTCGGTAGTAAGTTATAAGGGTTCAAAGTTCATCAGCAATTTCCCGTTTTTCCAGCAAAATTTACAAAACCATTTTTTAGTGACCACATCACATTTGAAGTCCCTTTGAGGGGTGTACATGACAGAAAACCCCCAAAAGTGACACCATTCCAAAAACTGCACTCCTCAGGCTACTCAAAGCTACATTGAAGATTATTAACCCTTCAGGTGCTTCACAGGAACTAAAGCAAAGTGGAAGGAAAAAATGGACATTTTAATTTTTCTAACAAAAATGTTCTTTTAGCCTCAATTCTTTCATTTTCACATGAGCAACAGGATAAAAATGAATCCTAAAATTTGTTGGGCAATTTCTTCTGAGTACACCGATACCTCATATGTGATCACAAACCACTGTTTGGGCGCACGGCAGGGCTCAGAAGGGAAGGAGCGCAATTTGACTTTTGGAGCTAATTTTCCATTCAAAAAGTGAAATGGCGCTCCTTCCCTTCTGAGCCCTGCCGTGCGCCCAAACAGTGGTTTATGACCACATATGAGGTATCTGTGTACTCAGGAGAAATTGCCCAACACATTTTAGGATTCATTTTATCCTGTTGCCCACGTGAAAATGAAAAAATGTAGGCTAAAAGAACATTTTTGTGAAAACAAAGGTACTTTTTCATTTTCACGGATCAATTTACGAAACATCTAGGAGTTCAAAGTGCTCACCACCAATCTAGATAAGTTCCCTCAGGTGTCTAGATTCCAAAATGGGGTCACTTGTGGGGGAGCTCCAATGTTTAGGCACACAGGGGCTCTCCAAAAGCAACATGGTTTCCGCTAACAATTTGAGCTAATTTTCCATTCAAATTGTTAGCGGACACCATGTCGAGTATGGAGAGCCCCTGTGTGCCTAAACATTGGAGCTCCCTCACAAGTGACCCCATTTTTGAAACTAGGCCCCCCCAAGGAATTTACCTAGATGCATAGTGAGCACTTTGAACCCCCAGGTGCTTCACAAATTGATCCATAAATATGAAATAGTACTTTTTTTTCCATAACACCTTTATTTTTTCATATTTACAGATTAATTTGTGAAGCACCTGGGGGTTCAAAATCCTCACCACCCATCTAGATAAGTTTCCTGGGGGGTCTAGTTTCCAAAATGGGGTCACTTGGGGGGGAGCTCCAATGTTTAGGCACACAGGGGCTCTCCAAACGCGACATGGTGTCCGCTAACAATTTGAGCTAATTTTCTATTCAAATTGTTATCGGACACTATGTTGCGTTTGGAGAGTTCCTGTGTGCCTAAACATTGGAGCTCCCCCACAAGTAACCCGATTTTGGAAACTAGTCCCCCAAGGAACTTATCTAGATGGGTGGTGAGCACTTTGAACCCCCAGATGCTTCACAAATTGATTCGTAAATATGAAAAAGTACTTTTTTTCCCACAATTTTTTTTCTTTTTTCATTTTTACGGATTAATTTGTGAAGCAACTGGGGGTTCAAAGTGCTCACAGTTCATCTAGATAAGTTCCATGGGGGGTCTAGATCCCAAAATGGGATCACTTGTGGGGGAGATCCAATGTTTAGGCACACAGGGGCTCTCCATACGCGACATGGTGTCCGCTAATAATTCCAATTGTTAGCGGACACCAAGTCGCGTATGGAGAGCCCCTGTGTGCTTAAACATTAGAACTCCCCCACAAGCGACCCAATTTTGAAAACTAGACCCCACAAGGAACTTATCTAGATGCACAGTGAGCACTTTGAGCCCCCAGGTGCTTCACAAATTGATCCGTAAATAAAAAAAAAGTACTTTTTTTTCCACAAATTTTTTTTAATTATTTTTACAGATTAACTTGTGAAGCACCTGGGAGGTCTAGGTTCCAAAATGGGGTCACTTGTGGGGCAGCTCCAATGTTCAGGCACACAGGGAGGGGCTCTCCATATCCAACATGGTGTCCGCTAACAATTGGAATTATTAGCAGACACCATGTCGATATGGAGAGCCTCTGTGTGCCTAAACATTGGAGCTCCCCCAGAAGTGACCCCATTTTGGAAACTAGACCCCCCATGGAACTTATCTAGATGCATAGTGAGCACTTTGAACCCCCAGGTGCTTCACAAATTGATTCCTAAAATGAAAAAAGAAAATTTGTGTGAAAAATAAGTACTTTTTCCTTATTACGGATCAATTTGTGAAGCACCTGAGGGGATCAAAGTGCTCATTAAGCATCTGGATAAGTTTCGTGGGGGTCTTTTTTCCAAAATCGGGTCACTTGTGGGCGAGCTCCAATGTTTAGGCACACAGGGGTTCTCCATATGTGACATTGTGTCCGCTAACAATTCCAATTGTTAGCGGACACCATGTTGCGTATGGCGAGCCCCTGTGTGCCTAAACATTGGAGCTCCCCCACAAGTGACCCCATTTTGAAAACTAGACCCTCAGGGAACTTATCTAGATGCTTAGTGAGCACTTTGATCCCCTATGTGCTTCATAAATTGATTTGTAAAAATGGAGAATTACTTTTTTTTCACAAAAATCTTCTTTTTCCCTTTTACGGACTAATTTTTGAAGCACCTGGGGGTTCAAACTGCTCACTATGCATCTAGATAAGTTCCGTGGGGGGTCTAGTTTCCAAAATGGGGTCACTTGTGGGGGAGCTCCAATGTTCAGTCACACAGGGAGGGGCTCTCCATACGCGACATGGTTTCCGCTAACAATTGGAGCTAATTTTCCATTGAAATTGTTAGCAGACACCATGTTGCATATGGAGAACCTGTGTACCACCAGCACAAGGGCAACTGCAAGAATTGGGGTACAGCACCAGAAAATGGCGCCTCTAATGAATGTGCTCCTTTCTGGGGTGGCTGTGGGTTGCAATTTGCAGCGTGCTGGGCCCACAACTTTTGGGTCTCTCCACGCTGAGGATTCCAGCCCCCCAGCTGCCAGGCTGTACTTGGCTGGCTACCAAAAATACAGCGAAGGCCTTTTTTTTTCTAGAACTGATTTTAGAAAACAAAATGATGTGGGGCTCTGCCATATTTTTGGTCCAGCCAGGTACAACTTGGCAGCTACAAACTGCCAGCAACCCCCAGCTGCCTCGTAGTACATGGCTGGCAACCAAAAATACAGCAAAGCCCAAATTTTTTTATTTCTAGAACTAATTCTAGAAAGAAAAAAATGACGTGGGGCTCCGCCATACTTTTGGCCAGGCCAGGTACAACTTGGCAGCTGGGGGCTGGAATCCTCAGCATGGAGAGGCCCAACCGTTCTGGGCCCCCCATGCTGCGAATTGTAGCCCGCAGCCGACCCAGAAAATGGCTCATTCATTGAAGCGCCATTTTCTGGCGCTGTACCCAGGCTCTTCCAGTTGCCCTAGTGCCGGTGGCAAACTGGATAATAAAGGGGTTAATGTCAGCTTTTTATTTGCAGCTGGCACTAAGCCCGATATTCATAATGTCGGGCCAATGTTAGACCCGCCACTTGGAATCTCTAGTAAATAGTCAAAAAATACACAACACAGAGAAAAATATTTTTATTTGAAAAAAACACAAACAAAATACGGACTCCATCTTTATTATAAAGATCTGACATAGTCCACAACGAAGGTCCCACAACGCTCGTTTGCCTCCGAAATAGTCCACAATGAAGGTCCCACGACGCTCGATCACCTCTGCTACATCCAGATATTGAAACAAGGGATCACGGTCCTCTTCCTACAGTCTCTGGAGTCAGTGTTATGGTGCACTGTATGACAATGATCTGTCATACAGTGCACCATGAGTATAATCTCAGAGACTACAACAAGAGGACACTTGATCCCTAGCTGCACCCATCCATGCACCCATGCATCCACCCATCCACCCATGCACCCAACCTTCCACACATGCACCCATCCATCCATGCACGCATTCACACGTGCACATGTCCATGCACACTTCCACACATCCATGCATGCACACATCACGCACGTAGAGACATCCACATGCACACACACATCCATGCATGCACACATCCACGCATGCAGACATCCATGCACGCACATATCCACGCATGCACACATCCATCCATCCATGCACACATCCATGCACGCAGAAACATCCACGCCTGCAGAGACATCCACGCACGCACACATCCTTGCACGCACACATCCATGCATGCAGAGATCCATATACGCACACATGCCTGCATGCACACATCCACGCATGCACACATCAACGTACACACACATCCACGCACGCAGAGACATGCACGCATGCATACATCATGCATGCAGACATCCATGCACGCACACATCCACGCACTCACACATCCATCCAAGCACGCACACATCCATGCATGTACACATCCATCCATGCATGCACAAATCCATGCACGTATAGACATCCACGCATGCATTCATCCATACATGCACACATCCATGCACGCACAAATCAATCCATGCACACATCCATGCATGCATATATCCATCCACCCATGCATGCACCCATCCATCCACCCATGTATGCACCCATGCACCCATCCACCCTTGCATGCATTCATCCATCCACCCATGCATGCACCCCATCCATCCACCCATGCATGCACCCATCCATCCACCCATGCATGCACCCATGCACCCATCCATCCACCCATGCATCCATGCATGCACCCATCCATCCATCCATTTATTCATTCATTCTTACCTCACTCATGATCCACCGGTGAGGAGGAGGAGCCCAGGAGAGTAGGAGGGGCCCATATGGAGCAGAGGAGGCTTACTGGCGGGTCCACTGGCGGGTGCAGCCTGCCGTGAGATGTGAGGGAGGTGACTGGACAGGGGGAGGGGGCTACTGGACAGGGGGGAGCGGGGATGAGCCTCATAAAGCTGACCGGCGGGGTGGAGGTGGGGGGCTGGACAGGGGGGGCACAGATGAGCTGGAAGGGGGTTGGTGAGGCTGACTGGCGGGTGCACCGGCGGGCTTAGCCCGCCAGCAGATAGATTACAGTGGGGGTCGGATGGGAGGCAAGGGTGGCCCCTGATGATCCCTGGAGCGGGAGGGGGGCTGAGGAGGAGGACGGCACCCACCGATCCACCCCTCCAGATCTGATTGGAGAGCTCCAATCAGATCTGGAGGGGTGAATCCCTCTGATCCGCTCTGATCGGCAGTTTCATTTTCAACTGCCAATCAGAGCGACTTTAGCCACGGGGGCCGAGCCACCCCCCCTGGGCTAAAGTATAGGTCCTTGCAATCCTGCAGCTCCAGTGACTTGTCACTGAGCCAGTCACCGGAGCTGCAGGACCGCAAAGAAGCCATGACGTTATAAAGACATCATGGGTTGGGAACGCACCATCCTCCATGATGTCTCTATAACGTCATAGGTTGGAAAGGGGTTAAACTTATAAAAGGGTCAGACATTGACCTTTGGGTTAGCTACCACCAGTATGTGGCACTTCTTGAACTAACCATTTTGCATTTTTCTAATGCATGGTTCCCCAAACTGTAGCTCATGAGCCACATATGGCTCATGGGTCTATGATGTTTGGCTCACAAATGTTATCCAGTGTAGTGCATAACAACCAGTTCTAGCAAGCAGCTATAAAGAGGAGGTCTCCAGATGGTGACTTTTGTGAGTAGCCCCACACATCAGAAATGAATGCAGTTGGCTTCGAGCCCCTGAATCTTGGTATACTGCCTTATTGGGACTATTGATGAATAGCTTTGGCTGTTGTCAAGAAAAGATGAATTATTTTCATTATTTTAAAAAGACAGCCAGAGCTGATGTACCTCTCCGCCCCCTGTTCGTTCGTAAGCTGCACAGAACTTCTACATGCTTCCCCCAACCAAGTATTTTACGACTAGCCATAAAATTCTGAGCTACGCAGAATTCAGCTAGTCTAATCTGGTTTTGTCATGGTGATATCCCTTTATTTTAAGTCACCAACTTTTAACATCAAATTTAATAAGACCCGTTCATGGCACAAATTAATAAATCATATTTTTGGAATGTTTACCTTTTTACAGTTATGATGGTATATCTTTTATATATATATGCCTATATGTAAATTGTCTCTTTGTAATATTTTGTATATCTTTTTGTTAACACTGCCAACTTTTTGGAGTAAAACTTTATATATCTTCTTAGTTTTGTTCTTCCTGTTCTATGATGAGCTGATACGTATCCCCGCTATTCCACGTTACCAAACAGGTTACCGATCCACCTGAACGAGATCAGTGGTGGCAGCATCATTTTTAGTAGTTATGTTACATTGTGGGCCTGTGGGTGACTGGATCAAGATATATATACGTTCCTGGCTTGAACTGGTGGTATATATACATCCCGTCACAGCACGTGCTACAGAAGACGACAAAAATTTAGCCAGCAGGATAAGAGGGCGCCAGGGAGTTTTTCGTGTCAGCTGTCATTATACTGGTAATGGGGGCTCTGGGTGTCACTTCTGTTAGGAGGCGGGAGCTGGATGTGGCTCGCGACCATCTCTCAGAGCTCAGTGTGTCTCATAAGACTCTCTCAGAGCCGGGTGTGGCTCACAACCCTCTCTCAGAAATGAATGTGGCTTGTGACCCTCTCTCAGAGCTGGGTGTGGCTTGCGACCCTCTCTCAGAGATGAATGTGGCTTGTGACCCTCTCTCAGAGCTGAATGTGGCTCACAAGCCTCTCTCAGAGATGAATGTGGATTGTGACCCTCTCTCAGAGCCGGGTGTGTTGATTGCGACCCTCTCTTAGAGCTGAAAGTGGATTGCTACCCTCTCTCAGAGCTGAATGTGGCTCGCGACACTGTCTCAGAGCCAGATGTGGCTAGCGACCCTCATTCAGAGCTGGATGTGGCTCTCAAGGTTAGAAAGGTGGAGGACCTCTGTTCTAATGCATCATCAACATCATAAGCACTGATTGCACCCCACTCCCTTTTTATGAGATGTGCACCTCAAAATGTTTGTCTCCTGGAAGATGTGTATGTCCAGTCTATAACCATTTACATGGTTTGATTGTTTTAGAAGCCCACTCTGTGAGTCAGAATAATAAACTTCTCATTATTATAATATTACACTGTCTACATACATATAATGTGTTGCCAAATGCTTCAGCTCATACTTAGAGTTACTTAACATCTCCAGTATAAAAATAGAATTTCACTAATATGCTTAAATAAAACAAATTACAAGGGATTGTTGTCATGAGAAAATTCTTTTAATTTAAGTCTTAGCTAAAAATCTATTGATTTGCTTTAAAAAATGTTACACAACTACAAACTGAAGTTAATAAAATGTCTAAGTTATAATAAATCTAACATCTATTTTAATTATTTGTATAAAATGTGACATTAAGTTTAAAATATAAGGTTTTGGTGGATTAATATTTTCATTCTTTTTGCTATTTTTCTGGAAGATTTAGTGGCCGACACTTAAATTACTTTTCCGAATAGGAATTTATGCTTCAGTTTCATTGTGTTTCCAGCACAATATCTAAATGAGGACACACAGAAATCATTTTATTTTATGGTAAATCATAAATTAGGTCCAAAAGAAAATACAAACAATAGCATAACTCTGAAAAATGTACTTAGAGTTTTTAATATTCTATTTACAATGCAAATATGCCTATGTTGGAAATGTTGTACATTGTGTTTTATTTCAGTGAATAATAAAGAGAAGTCAATATTAAAAAAAAAATGATTTAATTATACAGTTAAATACTAGTATCACAAAAGATAAGATTTTTAACATTATTGTGCACTAACCATACTTAACCCTTCAAAAATAAAATTTGGCATTATATATGTAAACAAGATATAAAGGTTATATACCAAGACATTGGGAAAACAATGGAAACTTTTGTTTGGAATCCACTAACCAAGGTCTTTAAAGATCTATCAGTCTCTTGAACTTCCAATGGTCATGGTCATCTTGGTGGCTCAGAGATTAGCTTTGTGTGTTCAGGACTATTCTGACCATTGACAGCATTTCTATCACGAAAGTGGTTAAGCAGATGAGAGAATGGAAACAGGATGAATGTAAGTGGGCAAAGTTAACTGGGTAGCTAGTGTGACTCTGTACACTGGGATCCCTATCTGACCCTGTAGCCAAAGGTACTTCTGATGGTGAGGAGGTCTGGGCCACCACTCTTGCCCTCTGCTCCTCAACCAGCCCTGCGCTAACTTACCGTCATCTACCCAGTTCCTCAAGATGGGGATTTTCAAGGGTAACAACGACAGGCCACTTCAGCAGACCAAACAAATGTCTTACTGCACACTCGGTCAGAGGAGAGCAAAATTCGATCTGCTACACCTGGTGGAAGGATGTGGAACTACTCAAAGGCTGATGTAGTGAAGAACAGAATACTCCACGTCCACGTCCACCTGCAGAGCCAATGGAAATTGACTCAGAGTTAAATCACAGTGGCGAGGCACGTGGATTGCACAACAGTCAATATGTGACAATTTCAAAAGGTATTTTTTATTTTGTTCTCTAAATCCTTCTAAGTTTTCTCCATGTTTTCCAGTTTCCGACCATAAACCTTTTGATAAGTCAGGTATCCCTTGCGTGGCTGAAACAGAGAATGTGGAAAGTGAGTCTCATAGAAAGAGGAATATATCTGGGTAAGAACAGTCTCTGTACAGCATTACGGACTGGCGCATAAGGTTTACGGTCATACTCTCTGTGGCCTGAACCTGGGCCATGCGGGAGTGAATCTGAGGGCGTGTATTCAGCTGAAATGTATAGCAGCACAGAGAACTGCCAGGTCCCTGCACTGCAGTACACACTGCCGGCCAATCAAATACCAGGAGCTGATGTCAGCGTGCTGCCTATTGCTTGCATGCAAAAGTCAGCTGATAGCTTTTGTTCTTTGTTGAGGAAATGGAGGAAGGTGAGTAGAATCTTTTTTTTTTCTTTTTGTTGCAAAGGAGACTCAGAACAGAGTCATTATTATTAAAAGAAGCACAAAATGCCAATATGGGGGAATTATATATCTGTAAGGTGCCCAGGATGGGGGGAATTATACCAGGGTGGGGGACATAAATTATTGAATGGGGTCCAGGATGAGGGACATTAAACCAGGAAGAGGCCAAGGATGGAGGACATTATACCAAGAAAGGGAGACATTATACCAGGAAGATGCTCAAGATAAAGGACTTTATACCAGGAAAGGGGACATTATTCCCTGGAAGGGGACCAAGATGGAGACATTATTCCAGGATGGGGCCCAGGTTGGGGGACATTATACCAGGAAAGAGCCCAGGATAGGGGACATTATACCAAGAAAGGGAGACATTATATCAGGAAAACCAATGATAGTGGACATTAAACAAGGAAAATGAGATATTAAAATGCCCACAATTGAGGACATTATACAAGGAACGGGAGAAGTTATACCAGAAAGGGGGCTAGAATGGAGACATTATTCCACGATGGAGGACATTATTACTGGAAGGGGAAAAGGATTAATACATTATACCAGGATGATGGACATTATTACTTGAAGGGGTCCATGTTGGGGGACATTATATCAAGAAAGGACCTATGTTGGAGGACCTCACTAGAGGAAGTTGCGAGGATGGAGGACATTAGTACAATAAGGGGCCAGGATGGGAGACAATATTACAGGAAAGGGACAATTATTACAAGATGGGGAACATTTTATATGACTGGACAAAGACATCTGTCATTTACAAGGGCCCATACATCTGATGAACATACAGAGGGGCTCAGGATTTGCACCTGAGACCATCACACTATAGTTACATCACTGACTACAGGATATGTTTGTGGTGTATAAACAATATAAATATAGAAATAAATATAAAGGGAAAATTTGCTAAGAATTATGTTTGTCATATATCAGTTTTTATTTGTCAGCTCAAGTAAGAGACTTAAGTATATTTGGCAGATATTGAGTTATCCGGCTATCACAAAGTGAAATTGATGCCTGCTATGAGATGGGGGAGATTACATTTGCTGACCTGCATTAAGTCACATGTCACTGGCTATGCCCAGCACAATTTATTAGAAGTGTTGTCCGGGCTTTTTGTATAATTTATGTGTGTATGAAGGCTGCAGAATGCTAACAGTTTGTAATTTACACCCTATCGCATTTTGTATGGTTACTTAGGTCTCAGCATACCGCGTATCATGGAGCTGCTCAACCTCGACAAGATGCATGTTGTTTGGAGCCTGGCTGTAACGTCGCCACTGGATGTTACACCTAGTCTCCAGCATGCCCGACCCAGTCTCCAGCAGACTCTGAACTCTAGGTGTAACATCAAGTTGTGATGTAACAGCCAGGCTCCAAACAACATGCATCTTGTCGAGGTTGAGCAGCTCCATGATACGCGGTATGCTGAGATCTAAGTAACCATGCAAAATACTAACAGGGTGTAAATTACAGACTGTTAGCATTCTGCAGCCAAGATACACATATAAATTATACAAAAAGCCTGAACAACCCCTTTACACAGTGATATGGGCATTGTAAAATGGAAGAAAAAATCAGGAGTAGCGATGAGTGAGTATACTCGCTACTATTTGGTATTCGGGCTACTCGCTACTCTCCGAGTACTTATGAGTACTCGGGAGTAGCGAGTAGTCCTAAAACTTTCGCAGTGTATCTATAGATACACTGCAAAAGTAGCCTAAAAGTAATTAAAAGTTGTTAAAAAATAATAAACTTACATACCCACCTTCCGACACCTGCACCGCAACCGCCAGAGAAGACATCCGATCGCTGGAAAAAGACCTGTCACTACCAGCCAATCAGATGGCCGGTAGCGATCTGGCCAATCAGATGGCGCCACGTTACAACCACTTGATTGCTAGCGGCCACGTGATTGGTCAATTTGCAAGGTCCTAGATGTACTTTCAGGACCTTGCAAACTGGCCAATCAGGTGGCCGCTAGCGATGACGTAGTTGTGACGTGGCGCCATCTGATTGGCCAGATCACTACCGGCCATCTGATTGGCTGGTAGTGACAGGTCCTTTTCCAGCGATCGGATGTCTTCTCTGCCAGTCCCGGTGCAGGCGTTGGAAGGTTAGGCTACTTTCGCAGTGTATCTATAGATACACTGCGAAAGTATTCGTACTTGCTATACTCGCAACGAGTAGCGAGTGCCGTTACATACTCGTTGTGAGTATAGCGAGCATGAATATTTAGGTACTCGCTCATCCCTAATCAGGAGTGGATTACTGATGCGGCAATGAAGATTGAAGGAAGATGAGTCAAAGCATAACTTTAGCTGACAATCTTTAGATTATGAGGAAGAGGATGATGATGATGACACCGGTTAGGTACCACTTCCTGGCTACTAGAAATTGTGATAAGGTTGAAGAAAAAAGTAGCTCATAATTAGTGATAAGCAGATCTGTGAATATTCAGGTTCACCAAATCCTCACAGACTAAAAGAAAAGACAGGTTCGGGAACTTGGCCCAAACTTGACCCTGGATAATAAACCCCATTCAAGTGAATGGGAGCCCGAAGGTCAATGCTAAAAAATGGCTGTAAAGTGGTCATAATAAGGGCTAGCAGGCTACAAATGAAGGCAAAATGGGGGCTAAGAGGAGGACAATTATACTTACCATGTTTCCTAAAAGATAGGACTGCAGCCAGACTCTTTTCTGGGCCCGCTGATTAAGCATCATGAACATTGATAGTTTCCCCTGCCCACCCTCTGTTCCAGCGTCTGTGATTAGTTGTAGACTGCTGTACACGCCCACGCCCTTTGTGTCAGCATCTGTGATTGGTTGCAGACAAGTTTGCTGTCTGGAACTGTAAAAAGACATAAATAAATCATTTTTCAAAAATTGATGTGTGCTCCCACCCTAGCCAAGCTTGGAACCATCAAGACCCTCTATGGAAGTGGGGGGAAAAGGAACATTTACAAGAAATGTTTTTGAAGGCTGGTGCAAATAGTGGAAAAACACTACGTGAAACATCCAAAGACCTCAAGGTGAATGTGGGTCATGGTTTCAACAATTACCATATGCCACTCACTACATTAAGCAGAGCTTTATGAGCAAAGGCCAAGGAAGAAACCATTGAGGAAATAAACACATAAAAAGGAACCACTAATCTTTGCCAAAGACAAACCGCAATCTTTCTGGGAAAATGTTGTGCAGACAGATGAAAAAAAAAAAAATAGACCTTTTTGGCAATGCAAAACTACTGTTTGATTACAGATGATGCAGTGAAGCTTATAAGGAAAAGAACACCCTACCAACAGTTAAGCATGGTGGAGGATCTATAATACTGTAGGGTTGCTTTGCTGGATCAGGGACTGGAGGCCTTAACCGTATTACAGGACTCATGAAATCAGAGAATTATCAAGAGATTTTAGAGCAAAAAGTCCCTCTCAATGTAAGAAAACTTGGTTTGAGTCAAAAATCATGAGTCTTCCAGCAACGCAATGACCCAAAGCTCACATTCAAAATTACACAGGAATGGTGGAAAAAAAATGTATGGTTTTAAAGCGGCCACAATGAGTCTGAAAAATGGACAATCTTTGGGGTGAACTGAAATCTGCCATTGGGAAAGAGAACATTCGAGAGGTTGAACAAACTGCAAAGGAAAAGAAAATACCAGCTGAGAAGAGCAAGAAGCTTCTAAATGCTACAAGAAACATGTGGAGGCTTCATTAATGCCTAAGGGTGCGACCTAGCATTAATTAGGGGCTCTTACTGCAACATATATTGTTTATTCTGTTTCTTGTTGGAAATTCAGGTTCGGACCTACCGTGGTGCAGCTGGTTCAGCTGCACCAGGGCCCCGACAGGCTAGGGGGCCCCTCAGGCAGCCCGTAGACCGCGATCGTGTGTCAGAGGAGAGTAGAGGTAAAGTGAGGGAAGCTTCCTGCTCCCGAGGCTGATACCGCCCCTCCTCTCCTCTCAACTGCCGCCACGGTTCCCTGGTCTGTAATGTGTGGAGACGCAGGCAGCAGCGCTCCCCCTCTCCTAAACTAGGATTTGAGGGATGAATAGGATGAATATGCTCCCGAGTGGGGCCCCGGTCTAAATACAGCACTGGGGCCCACCAGGCTCTTGTTCCGCCACTGTGGAAAGTGCAACATGTAAGTTGACAAACAAATTGTTCATTTACTTTGCACTAATCTAAAAATCCTGACCATAGAACTTTGGTACATTTCCATTTATTTCTGAAAATATTGTACAGTCTATGAATAAAAATGAAGGGAGTGGTGCCAATAGTGGAGAGCAGCACTGTAGATGGCACCCACTGTGTTACCCTGATCAGGTTTGGAACCGATCTCCAAAGAAGCTGATCAGATTAGGCCCCTTTCACATCAGTGTTTTTTGCTGATCGCGGCTGATGCGGCGGATTTACCGCATCTGCAGCCTAACCATCACTCTTGCGATTCACCTGCGGCAAGCCCCATGCAATGTCTATGGGGCTTGCGGCAAGTGCGGTATAGTTGCGGTTTTGGCACTTGCGGCAGCTGCAGCGTTTTTTTCGCGGCCGCAGCTGCCGCAAGTGCCGAAATCAGACTTGCTGCACCTGCCGCAAGCCCCATAGACATTGCATGGGGTTTGCCGTTGGTGAACCGCAACTTGGCTGTTAGGCGGCAGATGCGGTAAATCCACCGCATCTGCCGCAATCAGCGATAAATGCTGATGTGAAAGGGGCCTTATTTTGACAGTTTTAGACTAATTAAACAGTTGTGCAAAAAGGAATAACTTTTTTTTCATTTAGCAATATTATGTTTTTTTTCTGGATAATTTAATACATGTTGCGTTCCCTGTTTCCAATTTTATGCAGGCACACTCGTGCCCATGGCATGCACACAAGAGACCTGCATGGCATGAGCAGGACCTGGGCGCAGAGAGACGCAGCTGGGACTGGGGCAGAAGCTGTTGGGCGGCCGGATAGGTGAGTGCATCAGTTTCCTTGCCGGGAGGAGTGTAAGGATGTTGGCATCATTACTGTACCCTTCTCCTTTAGTAGCCTTCTCCTCTACACTCCCTCCTTTCCAGGCCGGAAATAAACTTCTTCAGAGAAAGAGGTGCATCAATATTCCCACTGGGCTCCCACGATCACTGCTCATTACCAAAACCCTTACAATCAATCAAGAATAAGTCCTACCTCTAACCGGCTTCATGGCCAGGATGTCTTTTACCTCAAAGATGTCCCCTAAACTGATTGGCAAGGGCTAGGTATCGGAGAACCTTGATGAAGCACAGGTTTGAAGGAACTGGGAATACAAAGCGAGGCAGGGAGATTCAGCATGTAAGAGACATTGTTGATGCGACTAATGACATCAAAGGTTCCAGTGTAGCGAGGACACAATTTATAAGATGGAATGTTTAGGCAGATATATTTGGAATAGTCCCACACCATAAGCACTTTCCTATAGTATGACAGAGTTCCTGGTGGTGCTAAGCCAGCTTTAGTCTGTTAACTTGCATGGGTTCTGTAGGAGCCGTGGAAACAGAAGACTGTGAAACAATCCGTAACAGTTGACCCAGTTGTCAGTATGAGCAAACCACAACGACCCTTTGGTGCCTGTGTTGGTGCTACATGTTAGGTCCCCTGGCACCGCTCTCCAGCTCACCTCTCCCGGGTCGGCATCCTTTGCTCCTCTGCCGACCGGGCATCCGGGGTCCAGGCGTATGGTGTCTCAGAGCAGTCGCCGGGTTCCCTTCCTGTCAGCTGACCAACAGGCTCACACATGAGCACATTACAATGGTCGTATTCAT
This sequence comes from Allobates femoralis, assembly GCA_033576535.1. Taxonomy (NCBI): domain Eukaryota; kingdom Metazoa; phylum Chordata; class Amphibia; order Anura; family Aromobatidae; genus Allobates; species Allobates femoralis. The sequence continues at coordinate 742,332,999 of JARQOC010000002.1, read as the reverse complement.
GTGACCAATCAGAGGTGCACTAGGTGCACTCCTCCCCTGTGACTCTAGGGGTCGGCACGGTCTAACCTGACACTCCCCTTGACCAATAGCTGCTCTTCCTCTGGTATATCAAGCCACCTCCACTGATAGGAGATGCCTGATTATTGAGTTAGTTGAGCTTCTACTTTGCTGGCTGTTGGTCAGGCCCTCTTTGTGCTCTGTTACTTGGAATCCTTAGCTGTGCTCTTCCCCGGTAGCAGCATTCCTGCACTCCTAGTCTTGTACCCTGTTACCTGGAATCCTTAGCTGTGCTCTTCCCCGGTAGCAGCATTCCTGCACTCCTAGCCTTGTACTCTGTTACCTGGAATCCTTAGCTGTGCCATAGTATAGACTAATCTTAGAACCCGCCCCCTTGGTACTAGCTGCTGTGGTACTTAGACTCCCTGGGCTTGCCCCTGACAATCACTGTATAGGGGTGGATAAACTAGGTTCAGCTCACCCAGGGGAGTTTGGTACCACGGCCCAGTGGGTCCACTCTAGGGTGCCTTCCCCCAGAAGCGGGACACTACATATCCATCTTCCTCTGTGTTACTGTCATGGATATGCATGCCAACGGTCCAGGTCAGATCAGTGGACTCATTATCGACCACCTCGTCTTTCATATCATCCTCCTTCCCAGTTGACATTGTAGGCTGAACTGATGACAACTGTGTTTCATCATGATCAGCCTCCACCTCTGGAGACAGTAAATGATGTTACTCCAAGTGGTTTTGTTCTGGCCATTGGTCTTCAAATACTTTAGCATCAACACACGACACCTCCTTACGTCCCTCTTCGATGCTGCATGGCGATAGGCCAGAGCCAACCAAAGGATACGTACCAAACAGATTCTCTGAGTGGCCAAGCTTGGGGTGATATGTCTCCTGTGACTGATAATGGTGGGAGGAAGGAGAACCAGCTTCAGGCTTGGATGGGTCAGCCTTCTCTGTATCGACATTAGACTGTGTGGTCATGGAAGACTTGTTGCTGCTTGACAAAGACACAGAGGCCGTGTCTGCTATCCAAGACAGAATCTGCTCTCGCTCTTCGACGCACATTTATGTTTCAGATCAGGAAATTTTTCCAGGAGCATAGTGGATGCATGCTACTTCTTCTGACCTGACACAGACTCAGTGCCTTCTTGCACTCCACTGACACCACTACGCCCCTGTCCTTTAACAACAAGAGATTTGTTGACAGCCAAAATAGTGGGGAAAATGACCTGGTACGCAGTCTGTAGTAGGCAATAGGAAATTTTAGAGTACTGCTGCTTTGCGTTGGGCAAACCAGCTTTTTGTAATGTCGACACAAGTACCAGCGGATTTAATGGCCTGGTGCAAGGTTTGTAGCAGGCAGTAAGAAATTTTGGAGTACTGCTGCTTTGCATTGGGCAAAACGCCTATTTGTAATCTGGACAGAAGCACCAGAAGGTTAAATAGCCTGGTGCAAGGTTAGTAAGTACAGTAAGCAGACAGTAAGAAGTTTTGCAGTACTGCAGCATTACACTGACCCTGCTGGACACTGACCCTGCTGGAGTAACTCACCCCCTGTGTAGTCTAACTCTGTACTGTGTCTCTTCAGCTCTGAAAAGAGCTACTGTTATGGTGTTATTATGCAGCTGCTGAATGGCTCCTTTCAACTGTCCCTGCTCAAATATCTCTCTCTTGCTTGTTAGCTCTGAAAAGAGCTTTTGTGTTATGAAGAGGCCTGACACTCTCCCTAGCAGCTCAGCAATCTGTCCTTATGCCTCTCCAATGCTGGCTCCGGATGCAATGCGGGCAAAATGGTGACAGCAGGGCTTAAATAGACCCTATGACCCTGGGCGCCCAAACAATCACAGTAATGCCACAACCAAGATGACTGTGGCATTACTGTAATTGGTTAAGAAGTCCAGTATGTTTAGTGGCTGCAAAGGAGGTGTCAAAACTGCAGGGTGGGATACCCGAACATAGCGAGGCGAGTACACAAAAATTTGCAGAATAACGAGTACCGTAATGTGAATACCGTACTATTTGTGCCACTAGCAAATAGTGACGAATACAGTCCTTATCTATAGTAATAGTGGGACTAGTATCTCATTGTCCTACTCCCTAACCAGCGTAAGTTCTGTGTCACCAAGGGTTTAGGCACGTCATGGTGCATTGGGGAAGGACTCATCAAGAGACATCAGGAAGCTCAGGGGTTAGTGTTAGATGATGACTCCTTTTCCTCTCTTAAGATACCGTCACATGCTACAATATGCTAGGCAATTTCACTGGCAATTTGCTGGTTGCAGTGAAATCATGGACACATTGTTACATTTGTACACAGCAACAAGATAGAACAATGTGTCCATGATTTCACTGCAACCAGCAAATTGCCAGTAAAATTGCATAGCAATATTGCCGCGTGTGACGGTACCTTAACTATCTCCAGGGACATATTTCATATGTCTCATCTGTGTTGCGCCACATATTGGGCATTCCCTCACCGATGCGTGACATGTGGCCGGAGAGATGAGTGTGTTGGCATCCTTGACGGAGGAACTTAAGAGCGCCAGCGGCATTGCAAAATTACTTATGAGTGGTCGCATGAAGACTACTCAAACCACATGCGGGAAGGGGGGTCTTATTTAGCCTTGGGTTCCGGAATACTTAGATCTGCCTCTTCTTTTTGAAGCGGGCATTATTATTTTTTAGTTTAGGATTACATTGTCAAATGAAACAGATTTCTGACTGTGAAAGTTTGATTTTTCTGTATTGTAGACTAAACTTCCCATATGTTTCATCAGTGATGGGTATAGTGATATCATTATATTGCGATCACCGGGGACATTCCCCATAGGACATAGTAGAATATATATTGTACAGAGAAAGTGAGCAGCAGGTGGCCAAGAGATCTGCTGAGGCTTCTTACCACACAGTGTGAGTAGTATTTTCAAGATGATGAAAGCATTTCTATTTCCCTTCAGTGATAGTAATCCTGTACATAACTTGCCCTGCTCTTATTTGTGAAATCGATCCAATTCTATCTCATCTAGAAAATCTTCTGTTAAACATGTTTCCCTGCTTTATTACACTGTATCAATATGGGGTCTGGACTGATTAGCTCTTAGAGCATTGCCTAAACCATGGGTGGGAAACATCAGTCCTCAAGGGCTGCAAACAGTGCAGGTTTTCAGGATTTCCTTAGTGTTGTACAGGTGATAATGTAATCACTTGCACTGTAGATGATTTCAACACCTTGTGCAATGCTAACGAAATCCTGAAAACCAGCACGGTGTGCGAACCTTGAGGTCTGGAGTTGTCCAGTCCTGTTCCACAGGAGTGTGTGTAATGTTTTGCATGTCCATATATTAATTTTTTGATTATATTCTAATTCATTGAGATACACTGGTATAACATTGCAAGATTGAACTGAAGCTTCAAAGGAAATCAATTTTACCCCATAATGACCCATAATTACTGGTGTTTAGAGTGACAGCACAGTTGTTCGGTCTCATACTGGGAGTTGTTGGGTTATTCAGGTGTTCTCCCTTCTCGGTAACTGCCCAGCTACTAAGCTGAGCAGTTTATCCCAGAGTCCTGCCAGTCTTAGCCCTCTGTTTAGTGGTGCTTGTTGGCCTCAGTTCTGTACTCTGCGGATTGATCTTATGCTGACTGATTTCCAAATTTATTTGTCCATCCATTTGCCTTGTCTCTTTATTCTGATCTGCTACCCTCTAGGTATTCTGACCCCGAAAAATGACCTGACTATGTCTTTGGCCCAGTTCACACCTGCGTTCTGGTGCATTATGCAGGATTGCACTAGCACAGGTGGAAGCACAGTAGCGCAACCTAACACGCTGGAGCGCAAATAAAGCGTTACCTCCTTCATTGTAGAGTATGTGCGAGCGCAGCCAAACGGAACCAGGAAGCGCAAGTGCGAAGAGGGGTTGTTGCAAGTACCTTCACTTCTCCAGACGGACCGGAAATGTTGTATGACGCATTTCCAGTAGCCCTTGGTTGTTTAACAATTTCTTCGAGCTTTGCTCAGTCTGACCTTGTGTTAAATGTGCTGGGACATCCATTTCTGAGAGCTGTAAGGCTGTGTGCTCACGATCAGTAAATGCAGCGTTTTGCAATGTGATTGCACTGTACAGTAGAAGCACAGTGGATGGAATTTATAGAAACTCCATCTTCACTGTGCTTCTCCCCATTGCAGCGTATTTTCAGCTGCGGTGTGGGTTGCTAGCATTCTGCTCCTCCACAGCATGTTCATTTCATGCTGTGGAGTTGGAATAGATACCCATCGGCTGCCTGCAAGAAGAAGCCGTCCTGCACCCACCGCAGATCGTACAGGGCAGCTGCGGTCTTCCTGTGTGCCCAAACAGGTTCCCGCAGATCCAAGATGCAGCGCTCCCGGATCGTCAGCACATACCCTTAGGCTAAATTCACATGTTCAATTTTGGTAAGTTTTTCACATCAGTTTGTTGTAGCTATAACCAGGAGTGGCTGGTAGGCCAGGGTCACACATACCATCCATTTTTGATTTAAATCCGTTTTTGGATCATTTTGGTCATTTTTTTTCAAAGTCCAAGAATGCATATGCATTAACACATGTGTCTTTGCGTTTTTCAAAAACGCATGTGTTTTTTTAACATGGGGCCCTATGGGAGATGCATGCGTTAACGCATTGCGTTTTTTAGATGCAAAAATGTCATTTCCCAAAAACGGAATCCAGTTTTGGAAAGGGGAAAAAACTGATGGGCATGTGTGACCCTGGCCATAAATACAGAAGTGGTGACGTGTTTCTAATATCATTTTCCTCTGATTGTTCCACTCCGGTGTTTGGCTTGTAAATACTGATGTAAGGCTTCTTTCGCATCTGCGATTCTGCCTGTTCGCGGCAGATCCAGAAGCTTTGCCGCGTCTGCCACGTAACGGCTCACTTGCGGCAAGCCCCATTCATTCCCTACGGGGCAAGTGCGGTTTAGCCAGATTCGGCACTTGCGACAAGTAAAAAAAAAACTGCTGTTAGCAGTCTTTCATCTTTGCGCTGCCGCAAGTGCCGGATTTGCCGCACCTGACCGCAAGTCCCATAGGAAATGAATGGGGCTTGTTGCAAGTGAGCTGTTACATGACAGATGTGACAAAGCTTCTGGATCTTCCGCGAATGGGCAGAATCACAGATGTGAACGGTGCCTTAAATACTGACCAAATACTAAATGTGTGAATGTGGCCTAATACTATTAATGTGTGTATTTTTCACTTTTTATTCATACCTGTACATTGGATATATGTAAAGCCATGGGAGATCAAGACAACATAGAGCAGAACAGTATGAGCAACCATTAAACGTTTATAAATCAAGATAGGGCGCCCTTCTTCTGTCTTTCAAAGACCCACTAGTAATTGAGGAGTAAGGCTAGGGTCACACTTAAAAGGCACAATCCGGGAACCGCATCTAGTTCCGGATGCGGTTTTATCGTGTGCCTTCATAATATTATTTGATAGTAACATTGCACCCCTCATCCTGGATCTGGATACATTAATGCATCCGGTTTTGGAATGTGGGTTTTTCTAATTGTAAAAACCGCATCCGGATCCAGTACTGCAAGGTACATTTATTTGGGTACCGGATCCGGTTCTCATAGACTCCCAATATAAAAAAACGGATCCGGTTTTGGAACCACTCAGAAAAATGCAGCCTGCATAATTTTTACCGCATGCTGCAAATCCGGATGCGGTAACCGGATTGCAAATAGTGCAATCCAGTTTTTCTATTGCAGCCTATGGGTGCGGATCCAGATGCGGTTTTGAGCATTTTTAATGCTCAAAACCGGATCAGGATCTGCAAGCCCAACCGCACATTTGACCCTAGCCTGGTACATAGACCTCCCATCATTGATTACTGTATATATCCTCCATGCTGGTACATGGGTACCCCATCCTTGTATGTATCCCCCTCATGGTACATGAACCTCCATCCTGAACCCATCATGGCTTTCTTAGGGTGGGTTGTGGTGGTGGAGTGGGAGTGCAGGAGGCAGGTTTGCAGGGTCCACGGAGGATGGGAGTGAAGCTTTGGCCCAGAGCTGCAGGAGGGTTGCGGCGGCGGTGTAGCAGTGGAGGCCGCCATTATCCATGTGCCTGCATTTATTGCCAAGCTGCAACTCGACCTCTAGTGTCCAGACTTCCAGGAAATGGCCGCGGAGGCGACGCAGGCACAGATTGAGATCCATGGCTATTTTATTACATTTTTATGGAACCTTTTAATCTGGAATAAATTTTATTATACCAGAAGCTGGATCACTTCTATCTTCGCATGAATACTGGATTCCTGGGCGTTGTCAGTATGCCGATCCCTGTATGACTTGTCCATTGTTCTAATGAGGTGGATATCACATTTTGTGCATAAAATTACTCTGGGGTTGAACTGGAATACATTTGTGAATTAAAAAAAAAACCTGAAAATGATAAATAAGGAAAAAACCTCTAGAAATTCCTATTCGTGCCCACAATGGTGGCTAAATGGCTAAAAAGACAACAGGTGAAAATGGCTTCACATGGCTCAAATGGAGAAATGAATTGGGTACAAACAAAAAGAAGCTGCAAAATCTCAACAAAAAAGTGTAAATGCAATAGTATACACTGCTCAAAAATATAAAGGGAACACTTAACTCCAAGTCAATCACACTTCTGTGAAGTCAACCTGTCTACTTATGAATAGCGATGAGCAAACTTTGCTCGACCATGTTTGCCGATTGAGAATTCTGCAAGAACATGGCTGATTCAGTTTGGTGATCAGAAACTCGAACACTTTCCCAAAAACCTGGAAAGGTTGGAGAAAAAGTTCAAATTTGAAAATGAACCTGAAACTTTACCTGTTTATTTAAGGCCAAAACACTCACTGGAAGACCCATTGGCTGGAACTACACCTAACCTACAGTTAGGAGTGTCCTCAGCTATAGAGTCTACCGGCTTGTGAGTTTTTTGTATTTTGTTAAGCTGCCTAGAGTTTGCAGGTGTTTCGACACCTGCAGGGTCTGAATTTTGGAAACATTGCCAGATGTGACAACAACTGGGAAGTCCAGGAAGCTCACACTATCCTTAAAACATCTATTTAAGAGAGCTTTATATTTTTAATTTAATTTTTTTAATATTTTGTTTTGGAGAGCAAACCTTTACTATTGCAGAGGGTCATCAGCTTGTGAGGCCATAAATTCTAAACTTATGTGATAGCAATAAGAGCATATGGCCATTATAGGCTTCACATCCATGATCTTATAGGTCTGTTCACACTGAAGAAACCCCATAGTATAACTATTGCTTCTTAAATATGTGCAAAAATAATATGTATTCATTTATATAGCATATATTAAATCCATAGCACTTTACATACATTTGCAACACTGTCCCTATTGGAACTTGCATTTCATGTATAATTCATATTATACAGTAGTTGTCCTGGCATTCCTGCAGTGCCCATTGCCAAGTAGCCTTATTCAGCAATCCAGATGAATTGGTGGTGAATGGTGACCTGAATAAACTAGAGTTTGCAGGTGTATTGACACCTTCAGGGTCTGAATTTTGGAAACAGTACCGAATGTGGTAACAGCTGGGAAGTCCAGGAAGCTTACAATATCCTTAAAACATCTATTAAAAAGAGCTTTATATTTTTAAGATAATTTATTTTATTTTTTTTTGGAGATCAAACCTTTATCATTGTAGAGGGTCATCAGCATGTAAGGCCATAAACTCTACACTTATGTGATAGCAATAAAAGCATATGGCAATTATAGGCTTCACATCCACAATCTTATAGGCCTGTTCACACTGAAGAAAACCCATAGTTTGGCTATTGCTTCTTAAAAATGTGCAATCACTATTTAATGTAATAATAATAATGATAATAATAATAATATGTATTAATTTATATAGCACTATTAATTTCATAGCACTTTACATACATTTGCAACACTGTCCCCTTTGGGACTTGCGTTTTAAGGATAATTCATAGTACAGTTGTTCTGGCATTCCTGCGGTGCCCAATGCCCAGTAACCTTATTCAGCAATCCAGATGAATTGATGGTGAACGGTGACCTGAAGAAACTTATTTATTTTCATCATTAGGTATCCTACAAAAATGTCACACTTCAAGATTGAAGTGTGCAACTAAGTAACCGCAGCTCAGTTGTTATACCTTTTGGCCTGACATACAAAGGTTAATTAGCAGCTAGGCAAAAGGCAACAATAGTGTGCAAACATTCAACCCAAGTACTGGTTGCTCGGGTCTGAATCGTGTTACTCAATGGAAGAGGTGGGCCCTTTAGGGAAAGCAAACAAACACACCGAAACCCGCAGAACTTTGTCAATGTCTTCTGCCATCTTACCTGTTCATTCCAAGTCGCATGCAGGTACACTGTCTATATTCCACAGTACTTTGCTAATGGATCCTCTGCAAGGCAAGGATGCAAGGCTGACCTGGAGTCAGAGGATATAATCTATGTAACCATCCCAGGGGCAGAAGTTGGGTCAGCAGAACCAGAGTGGAGAGGAGATGGAGACATATGTTAGGTGCAACTCCACTGCACTTCCCTGTTTGGGTCTCATCTGCAATGAGGTGTGGATCCAATCCTGAGCTCCAATGCAAGCCACAAACCTGAGGAACAAATCCCGTCAGTCAGATGACTCTTACTCTATGGCATTCGGGACCAGGAGCACCACGTGTCAGACTTCAGAGGATCTGGCAGCATGTCTGGCTAGACTCCAGCTGCAGCTGGTGTCGCACTCGCAGTCACAGCTATTGGATCCCATTCCCCAATACCACCAGGAGCAGGACCAGGACATTATGGCAAGTCCAGGGAAGAGGAACACCTAGAAGGCACTGTTTCCCAGCTGTGTTGATGACCCTTAACACCTCCAGAGGCATTCAACTGCGGCAATGTCATGTGGGGACTCCTACCCCCTCCAAGCAACTATCCAACAAGGTATCAAATAACCCATCCTTTGGAGTCATTTGTTGAGGAGATTTGACTTGCCGATGCCATCACCCAGGACTGGCTGCCTGGGCCTAAGGCTAATGACTTCCTAGACCAATGCCCCCAAGGAAAGGTAGTGGCATTCCGACAGGATAAGAGGTATGGGTTCCTAGTGGAGAATGTTGTGAAGACACAATTTTTCTCAGTGCATGCCCGGGGTTAATGTTCTTAATTTATCCACACATGTTGACCTTTTGCTTGTTTTCTCAAATTTGCTAAATCATTGTTTATTGCCAGACTATGTAGAGTCTCCCATTGTCCAAGTTTTAGTCTGGCTAATTTAATGTAAATTACCTGACCCCCTCTGTTGCAAACTTAGTCATGACTCAAAAGGAAATTATGTATGTGGCTTGAAATGCCAACAAATAAGAAAGCAACCTTGTACAACCAATCCTGTAAAACCACAATACCCTGAGATGAGGGGCCACAGTGGAATTCTCTGCTGCGTGATGCCGGCAGTGTAACCAGACAAAAAATAAATAAATAATAGAAAACAGTATTGGGTCCTGCCATATTTTTAATTGCCAGCCAAGGTAAAACTAGGAAGCCAGGGGCAGGTATTTTCAGAATGTGGAGGGCCCATCATTATTGGACCCCCCCAGCTATAGAATAGCATCCCACAGCTGCTCCAGAAATTGACGTATTCATAAGAAGCTCCATATCCCGGCATTTTTTCTGGCTCTTCCAGTTGCCATGGAGCGGTGGTAAACTGGGTAATAAGGGGTTAATGCCGGCTTTGTATTGCCAGCTGAAATTAAGCCCGAAATTCTTAACGTCCAGGTAATGTAAGAGCCAGCCAGCCATTAAGAATTTCAAGTAAATAGTAAAGAAGATACAGCACAGAGAGAAAACATTTTATCAGAAATAAAACTACAAATGCGTATCTAGACTCCATCTTTATTGCTCCCTCATATCCATTCTCAATCCTCTGCAACATCTTCTTAATTGGTGGTTATGGTGAAGAACACATCATTCTGTCATGCAGCTTCCAAACACTGAAGGAATGAGTCGCCTACTCCCAACTCCTAACCGGTAAGCGGTGACTCCTGACGTCAACCGAGGACAACACAGATAACCTTGGTACAGCCAGGTTCACACAGCTGCGTTTCCCTACAAGCAGCATTTCTTAAGCGGACGCCAAGCAGCCTGATGTGTGAACTGGTTACCACAATCAACATGGAGTAACCATGGGCTGCGTCACCAGGAAGCGGCAGGATGACGGCTCTCCGCTTCACTGAGAAAAGCGGAGTCCCGCTAAAAGCTGCCAAAGCAGCTGTGTTAACCTGGCCTATCCGCTATGGTTAACGGCCACCATGGTTATCTGATCGGTGACCTTAGGTGACCTCAGTGAGTCACTGCTTACCAGACCGGAGCTAGCTGCTTATTCATTCAATGTTTGGAGGCTGTAATGAATAAAGCTTTGCAACTGGAATATTTCATTCAGTGAGATTTAGGATGTGAGATTTTAGAGTTCCCTTTATTTTTTTTGAGCCATGTATAAAATAACAAGGATTTTGAAATAAGATATATTTCTTTCCTACAATCTTTCACACAGAATACGTATGTTATAACTTAATACATTTGTGTATTTTTTACATTTTCTTTTAAGTGTTTTTCACGAGGTTCTTTGGGCAGAAAATGACAAATCAAAGTGTAATTTCAGAAGTGTATTTGGTCGGATTTCCAGGAATACCAGAAGACATCCACAGCCTGGTGTCTACGGCATTGTTCTTGGTTTACATGGTCTCTCTGACCGCCAATGGCACTGTTATCTGCTTGGTCACCTTCAATCGGTATCTACATCAACCCATGTATGTGGTAATAGCAAACCTCGCTGCCTCGGATTTATTATTTGATACGGTTACATTGCCAAAACTCATTGCCAGATATTGGTTTGGATCTTCATCTATTCACTTCAATGCATGTATCTTCCAACTGTTCTGTGTCCATTATCTTGGAAGTCTGGACTCTTACCTGCTAATGTTGATGGCTGTCGATCGATACATTGCTATTTTTCAGCCACTGAGATACACATTGATTATTACCAATAAGAAAATTGTCATTGTTTGCGCGATTCTCTGGATTTTTGTAACTACATCTACAAATCTAACTGCTGCCATACAAGTTTCGGAGATCATTTTGTGTAAACCGCTATCCAAAGTCAACACTTTGTTTTGCACTGTTAGTGCAGTCTCGGCATTAGCCTGTTCAGACACAACCTTCTTAAGGAGAGTGGCCTTTGTGTTTGCCATGGTGGTGCTTTTGGTACCTTTAGGGTTCATTTTGATATCCTACATCTTGATCATAGTTGAGCTCTCCACATCCTCTCACTCAGAAAATTGGCGCAAAGCCTTTTACACGTGTACGACCCACCTGCTGGTGATGGCTCTGTATTATGTACCTCGATCCTTTGTCTACATTGTGTCAAACATTGGTTTAATAACACTTAAGCCTGATATTAATGCCCTCCTTCTTTTCCTATACTCTGTTGTCCCACATATGGCCAATCCCGGTATATATTTCCTCAGAACAAAGGAAATCAGGCAGACGTTGAACAAATGTCTTCAAAGAGTAAAATATAGGCTTGGTCGTGGATTAATCTTAAAAGCAAGGGTGTAACAACAATAGGTGCAGGGGTTAAAATTGGACCTGGGCCCTGGAGCCTATGGGGCCCCAAAAGTCCCTTTGACCTGTAGAAAAAGACTAACGCTATTAGACATTATTAAGAATAATTGGTGGCCCTGTTGCAGCTTTCGCATCGGGGCTCATGAAATTGAAGTTATGCCACTGCTTAATGGTCTCCTTTTTCTATGAAGACATCGGCATACATACCAGTTTTTATACCTCAGGGGAGAGTTAATTTGCATAAAAAGTACCTACAATGCAAGATCAATGTTGTATTATTTGAATATAAATTAATATGAAGCTACTTAAACAATAAAAATCTAAAAAAAAAGGTATCCTACAGGTTTATGCACCTTTATATGTTTTCATGTTTCCAAATTACACATATATAAGAAAAAGTAAATAAAGTTGTATGGTCTCAAATTTTACAATCATTTCTGATTAGTGGAAAGGGTTAAAAATTAAAAATGAAAATATATACTTACTAGTGATGAACAAGGTGTAACATGCTCGGGTGCCCATTACTGGTAACGAGCAGTTTGATGCCTAGGCAGGATTGACTCGTTTATCAAGTATATTGAATGTCAGTTGGGACATCGAGAATATTGCCGGAACGGTAAACAAGTCAATTCTGTCCGGGCATCAAAATGCATGTTATGATTACCGAGCACCCAAGCATGGTAGTACTTGCTCATCACTAATATTTACCGTTACCCTAGCCTCACCTTCGGGGTGCAACTCACAGCCCACTCCTCAATTTCAGTCTTTATTACTGGTCTCATCGGGACTTTCCCATAAAAGCTGTAAGGAAGACTAGTGCAATAGAGTCTCATCCGGTGAAACACTGTAAAAACGGTAAATCAGTTTGACTCACCTATTATGGTTGTGTAAGACACAACCACAATGAGAGCATTGCTGCCTGCTGAAATCAGTTTGACTCACCTATTATGGTTGTGTAAGACACAACCACAATGAGAGCATTGGTGCCTGCCGAAGACCCAAAGGAAAAAGATTCTTGTTTGCAGTGGCAAAAGGGTGTTTATCTGTGCTTCCTGCCGGTCAGGGGATGCAACAAGGACATTCGACAGACTATTTTTCTACGAGTTTTGTGGTGTTCACACACCTCTTCTTCAGGAGTAATCACTGATCTCAGTTTTCTCCAGAGGAAGTGGTGTGAAACCACGAAACATGTAGAGAAATAAAGTCTATTTCTGAAAATTAGGATGTCCTTGTTGCATCCCTTGACCGGCAGGACCCTTTTCCCACTGCAAACAATAACCCAACAGGATTTTGGCGCTTTCAGAGCTGATTGAGCCTTGTGATGTAATAATTTGATGGGGTCATTCATGTCAAAAGTGTTTGACATCCATATGCTTTAATAAAGCACATGAAGAAGAATTATTGTCATGAGTTTGTCACTGTAATTTATCTTCACACTTCATAGGTTTTCAATAGATCTCCTACAAACAAGAGCCAATAAAATGTCTAAGCTTCGAGTGATAATGGTTAATACTTGACTGTCACCAACAGTGTAAAATATTAATATTATTTTGAATATCTGCGATGTTGTTTGAATCATTACATCTATCTCTTCTGCTCTTTTTCTAGACGTTTTATTAGGTGACACTTAAATTACATTTTTAAATAAGAATTTCTTCCTCGGTTTTTTCTTGTTTCATTGTGTTTCTAAAACTATATCTGCACGAATACTCAAAGGAGTGATTCTATCCTATGACAGATAATAAATAGGGTCCGAAAGAAAATACAAACAATAGTATTTTGCTGAATATTTCAATTGGTGTTTTAAATTTTCTGCTTACAATACAAATCTACCTGCATAGGAAATATTGTACAATGCATTCAAATTTAATGAATTATAAAAGGTAACTCGATATACAAAAAAAAATTAATTTACTCATTTCAACCCCTTTGATGACACTAAATGAAATTTAAGATTACAGATGAGTGAGTCGATCCATGGAGGTTCAAGCTTAAGTCAAATTTCATGAAATTTGCAGTTCTACGCAATATCATCAAAAGATATTGACCCCTACCCTACTCTCAATTTACAGTGTAATACAGGATGGAGAAGTAATACGTCCCCACACTGTATTCCATGTAATGTTCTTTGTGGACTATAAGATTCACCGCACTGGAAGATGCACCCCAAATTTAAAGGGAGAAAAATGTGTGAACACAAGGGTTCAACTTTGAGTACAAATCTGGCTTACTAGAGGTGGCGGCTGTGGATCCGGATCACAGGAGGCAGGAGTGGGCAATGCTGTGGGTCCTGGGAATGGAGGATGGGGTGTCCCGGTAGTGTGAGGCAGGAGCCATTGATCTCGACACTAGGTTTCAGTAATATGTTGGCAGTTTGAGGATAGAGCCATTAATCTGCTGACAGTAGGCCTCAGGACACTAGCGCTGGAGTTGGCAAATGCGCAAATTGAGATCTCAGCTCGTCATTGAGCGGAGATCTCAATCTGTGCATGCTGCGCATTCAGCACCATTTCCCCAAAGCCCATTGTTGGCAGTGTGAGGCAGCATCCAATGATCTCCCAGCTGTGAGTTACAGGTAAATGACACTAAAGGTGGCACATGCACAGATTGAGATTTTGGCTTGTCGTTGAGCTGGGCTTGCCTTGCCTCGTGCATCTCATAGTCTGGAAAATACAGAAAATTTTACCACTTTGAGATTCAATTCCTGATTCAACAAAACCAACACTTGACCGGCATCAATTCCCACACTGAAGAGGCATACAAATTTAAGATCCCTTATTATGGTCCAGACCTCAGAGCATAATAAACATAAGACGTGTAAAATGAAAAAATAAAAATTTCAACTTATACCACCTTACTATTCACCTTTACGGCCCCTCTGCTCTTAACTGTCATTGTCTGTTACTTGCAAATCGTCTTATCAAGGCTACCATTCCTGAATCATTGTGCTCACTCACACTAGGCCAAGACTTCTGGCTCTGATTACCTATGGAAGGATTCTGCAAAAGCACATGTAAGGTCAAAACATGATGATGTGTGTTGTGACCTTGTGTACAGTACATGCAACAGTCGCTAAGGCCGAGGTACTAGGTAGCCGGGCCGGAAGTCTTTTGGGGAGTCACGGTGGCGGTCGCCCAGTTCCTTAGCCCTGACCAAGCAAATTAGGGGTGATATTTACAGGGGATTAGTAGTTGATCCTGACGCCACCTGTGGTATCTGGTCAGGGGTGATCCGTGCTGCTTGTGTAGGTTCCCAGGGGATAGATGGATAGACAGCTTAGATTGAAAACTTCCCAGAGGCTGAGCAGGCCCCTGGGGTTTTGTATGGGAGTCTAGGTGGAGGATGGTGGTGGTAGTTATGGTGCTGTGCAGCAAGGAGGCGCGGAAAAGAAGCAGGAAGACACCGGAGTTCATTCTTTTTACCTTTACTGATGAGAAAGTTGTTGAGTCCGGGGCACTAGTCACCAGGTCCAGGAGGGTCAGGTCAGCCTGGAAGCAGTCAGAGTCCACTTCACCAGGTGGGTTTGCAGGCCTGCCTGCCGCGCTTTTCAGTTTCGGGTGCACCTGTCTGTGAGCTATTCTACGGCCCTTTTCCTTCGCTTTTGTACTAAGCTTCCGACTGGCAGACAGTGCGAATCTGTAGCGGGTACTGCTGTCTTGCTTGCAGATTCAGGCTCTCGTTAAACTGTTGTGCTGTCATGTCCCTGCTTGCAGCCAGGAAACTTGTAATGTCCAGCTCTCTGCTCCCAGAGCTCTCTCTCCACCTTCTCCTTCCTCTCCCCACCCTTTCTCTCTCACACTCCTTCTAACCCCTCCCCCATGCTGGAAGAGGCAGCACCCTTAAACTAGGGTCATGGGCTCCCCCTTCTGGTCAGGGATCAGGTCTTGTGTATGTGTGCGGGGTTTACCTAATGTGGGGAGCTTCTCCTGCTTCCAAACATGATACCACCTCTGGGGAGAGCGGCAATACCACTGTGGAAACTGGCCCTTAGGGGGCCACAAACACATGCGCAGAACCATCCCAGACCTCATCGGAGATGAAAGTCTAAGTATAAAGTTAGAGGCCCGGGGATTTCAGTGTTTGCTGAGTTGATAAGAAGATGTGAAGAGCACCAGATGTGTGACGGTAAGTGTCCAGAAAGGGCAGGGGACCCAGAGAGGTAAGATGAGTAAAAGGATTTTTTTTACAATTTGATGTCCATGTATGATTTTGAAAAATGGATGCATGCAGTGCAAATTGCAAAAAATCAGATTTTTGGTGGATTTTTGTGATATTCAAGTAAAATTCAATTTCACTCTAACACAGGGTTGGCCATTGATATGGATGCACCTAAATAAAATGGGAATGGTTGGTGATATCCACTCCATGTTTGTGACACATTAGTATATGGGAGGGGGAAAACTTTTCCAGATGGGGGGTGACCATGTTGGCCATTTTGAAGTCGGCCATTTTGGATCCAACTTTAAGAAGTTAAGAATCTGTACAATCCTCATGCACAGAAGAATGTGGGTCAGGATGTTTGGAATAACCTCCTACCAAGTTGAATAGTCAAAACCTCAAACAGAGATGTAATATACCGATCTGAATGGAGCTCAGATCCTGAATGGCTGCAGAGTCGAATCCTATAGCTCAGACGTCCCCACACTTTCCCTATCTGGAGATCCACATTTAGCTCTGAGAGAAGGTTGTGAGCCACATCGGAGTAGTGTCACCCAGAGTCCCCATTACCAGTATAATGGTAGCCCAAAGCTTTTCTACAGAAATCACTCCGAGGTAGTATACCAAGATCCAGGGTTTCGAGCACTACCCTTATTTAGATCTGCTCTTTGTGTGGGACTGTTCACTTAAGTCACCATATGGGGACCTGCTCTTCATAGCGGTTTGGTAGACCTGGTGCTAATGAACGAAGCTGGAATACAGCCAGGAGCCGCACATCTTGGGCCCCATGAGCTACAGGTTGAGCAGCTCTTGATAATATCAGGTCTATAATGAAGCAATGATACATTAGACGACATAATGTCCTGCTTGTAACTATAGTTTCTCTCTCCGGTCAGTGCAGAAATGAATTAGATAAGCCGGTAGAAGCAGGCGGTAGCGAGATGACTGTAGACTCATTAGGTAAACACAGTGATTACATGGACCATGATAATCCATTGATTGTTAATGATCATGCTATAATCTAAATCTGTCCTTCTGTAAGATTTACCTCCTCTTTAGGAAGAGTCACAGTCCGGGTCCCGGTACATCGCTCTGGCTGTTCATTATCGTCCTATCACTGATGATTTCCAGCATCGGACTACAGTATATTCTTCATACTGTATAATGTCCATGTATTACTGCCAAGCTATACATAATTATAGTAGGACAGCCATAGATATTCACTGCATCTCCATATCCCTCCATTGGATGTTAAGGGGTTATAGTACTGAGTTGGTTGCAGCGACTCCCCCATACTAGATCTTGGGTAATATCCTATGTGTCTGCTTATACTGGGCATCTGGCACTATATTAGGGAAACACTATTAGAATTGCTTCTATACAAACTGATTTTAGTGTTATTTTTTAACACCAAAAAAGATGGTGTTTCTTTTAAGATAAAAGACAAAATGGCTACTACTATGATATAGATAGAGAAGGACAACATGAGATCTGTCATAACCAGAGGGCTTGAGAACAATTGCAATTTGTCGATAAAATTGCAAGAAAGAGATGACAATTAGGAATGGTCCATAATAAATAGCTAATTGATGTTTCGGTCAATCATAGACCTTCATCAGAAGTTCTCTGAGTT